>PVIC010050995.1:0-12616 GCA_004025085.1 Thryonomys swinderianus
GGCTCTCCTCTGCGCTCGCCTTGGCTCTGAGCGTGCCCTCAGCCGGGGTCCGAGATGACGATCCGACACCAAGGCCAGCGGCACAGGCCGAGGATGGCATTTCTGCAGAAGGTAACCTGGGGTGGGGGCTCACCTGGGGCGCGCAGGTGGGCGGCGACCGAGTCTGGGGAGAGTCCGAGCCGGCGGGCGGGCGGGCGGGGTCCGTGGGATCAGTCCGCTGACCGATCGCATTGCCTCGTGTGTGTTGTGATAAAACTCCTCTCTGTTTAGTTTTCAGGCGGGCTGTTGAGTCCGAAGGATCCGCACCCCTTGGGCAGAAAGTGTGAGTGCCAAGCGGCCACCTGGCGCAGAGGGGACAGAACACAGCGCAACCGGGCCTGCAGCTCTCTCAGTTTCACAAGACACCCACAAGCTGATTTCATACCTGCTGTAGACTGCCATTTCTGGATCTGACGTGCTATATTTGAAAGTGAGAAAGATTATCTTACACATATAGACCAAAAACACACACCAACTACTCAGGCAAAGTCACCATCTTCCATTGCTTAAATTCCTTTGTTGAGTTGGGGCCTAAATGTCAGGGTTTCTTGGTGCCAACCTCGTTCCGCACCATTTCCTCTTAGTCACCAATGTGTAGTGGAGGTTAGTGTGCTCTGGGTTCTGTTCTAGACACCAGGGACACAGTGATTGGAAGAACAGGTATAGCTCTCTCCTTGGTGACCCCAGAGGCGGAGTGCCACCCTCGGGCAGCTTTGTGATGCCCAGTCATGGAGGACGTGGGCAGACTGAGGATTGGTTTACCACAAGGAACCTGAGGGTGCTTCTGTCAAATGCCACACATTCTAGATGAGTCAAGCCCTCTGAGCTAGCTGGTAGCAGGGCTGGAGGTTGGCAGAGCGGATGCCTTGGCATCCCACCTAAGGGCAACACCTGAACCTCTCTGCCCAGAGGCATTTTGGGGGACCCTAGGAACATAACTGGCACACATGTGACTGATGCCACCAGGGCCAGCAAATAATCTTGAAAGGCAGCTGTAGATACATAAGGGTCCTTCCCTATCAAGTGGCCTTTGAGGGTGTTCTGGATTGTTCCTCCCGGAGACTTCTGATAAGTTACAACTTTAGAGGAAACCTGTTCACGAGGGCAAATTGTCTTCTCCTCTTTCTGTCTCTGTCCTGTGTCCCCACCCACCTACAACTACTTCTCAGCATTTTTTTTTTTGTTCCCACCAATGCTCTAAATTTGGTTATTATCTTCACTTTCACAGGAGAGGAGCTCCAAGTCTGTCTGGAGAGAGGCTCAGAGCTGAAGGGAGGCGAGGCAGAGAGCAGGGCCCAGGCAGTGTGTGCCAGGCACAGAGGGGTGAGAGCTGGCTCTCTGAAAGCAAGCTGTTCGCCATTGCCGAGCTAAGGGGAGTGTCGGGCGAGATGGGCAGCAGGAGGGGACAGCGTGAAGGCTTCCTGTACTTTACAAAGATGGTTCCAGTTTTCCTCAAAAAAGCCACCAAGGGATTTGGAACAGGTGAGGGAGACTCATGTCCAAAGACTGCTCTAGTATGATAGAGGAGTGGGTGAGATGTCTTCTCTAGAGCTGAGAGTGTTCACTGGGGGGTTTCTCCTGGTTAGTGCCTCACAAATCAGCCCCCTAGGAAAGGTAGGTTCTCGGGGCCCAGTGAGGGCAACTCCTTCTGTGATTCTTCAGGTCTTCATGCCTCCCCTCTTGGGCTCCATGGGTCCGGGGCAGACAGTCCCACCAGCTAAGGTGCAGCTGCCTGAGCTGCCTGGACTCCTTTAAGATGCTGGGGGAGGGGGAGTGAGTCACTGAAATCAGTAGACAGTTGTCAGAAGAAGTACAAGTGGTCAATAAATATGTGAAAAATGTCCAACATCACTGGCCTTTAGAAAAAGTCAAATTAAAACAACACTGAGATTTCATCTCACTCTGGAAAGAAATGCTGTCATCAAGAAATCAGAAAATAAGTGCCGATGAGGTTGCAGGGGAAAAGGAACCCTTCTACACCCTGTTGGTGAGAATGTGAACCACTAAGGAAGTCAGTATGGAGATTCCTCAAAACACTAAAAATAGAAATTCCATTTGACTCGGCTAATCCACTTCTAGGAATCTTCCCAAAAGAGCTAAAATCATCTTGTTACAGTGACACATGTTTGACTATGCTTATAGCAGCATGATTTATACTAGCTAAATCTTGGAAATAGCCTATCTATCCATCAACAGAAGAATGAATAAAGAAAATATGGCATTTATGTACAGTGGAGTAACACTCCACCATAAAGAATTGTAAAACTGATTCACTTGTAGGAGAATGGATGCACCCGAGGACCACAATGTTAAGTAAAATAAATCAGACACACAAATTTAAATAGCACATGGTATTGCTTACATGAGAAATTCAAAATATAAATGAAGAGCAAGTTAAAAAATACACAGTAGGAGAGCTTTTAAACTGGAAAGGGAAATGAGATGGAGGTGAAGGGATCCAAAAGAAAGCTGAAGAAAAAAATAGAAATAGATCTTTTGGAAATGGAGGGGGATCAAAAATTAGAGCCGGGCCTGGTGGCTCACATCTGTCATCCCAGCACTTGGGAGGCAGAGGCAGGAGGATTGCTGAGTTCGAGGCTTGCCTGGGCTACATAGTGAGCTCAGGGCCTGCCTGAACTACAAAGCGAGACCCTGTCTAAAAAAAGAAAAAAAAATTGGAAAGAGCAGCAAGGGAAGGGAGAGATAAAGGATGAAAAAAATGTTCAAATTCCCCATGATGAATGTCATTGTTATGTGCTGTGAGCATGTGCTAATATAATAATTATGCTTAATAATAATTTTAAAAAGATGTGTTGCAAAGAGGTGAAGAGTGTGTGTGCCCAGGGCTTTGCCTGGGGGACTGGCTGATGCCACGCAATGCAGTGGCCCCGATGTCAGGTAGGAGCCTGCTGTGACTCCAGCCTCACAGGGCTCCTGGCCCAGCTCCTGTCCATCATGGCTCTGTTCTACTGGCCTCAGATGCCTTCCCAGGTGGAAAAAGCTCTCCAGCCTCCCAAGTCACTTTCTTCCTTGTCTCAAGGAGACAGTTGGACCTGGGGGGAGGGCTACAAAGAGTAGAGACCTCACTGAGTCCAGGATAAAATTGCTTGTTGCTTTTACAGATTTCTCCATTTGATCGAGCAGTTACTGTGTGTCCAATACTATTAGGTGCTGGATTAAAAAAAAAAGAAAGATTTTGTGACACAGTCCCTTTCCTCAGGTGACTTACAGTCTGGTAATGGTAGATGACCACACACTGGGACTTGATGGCACCTCCCAGGTGGCACAGCAGGTGCCCGGAGGGCAAAGCAATGCTGAATGCTATGAAAGGCACAGAACAGGCTTAACTGAAGGATATGGAGACAGATGGGGAGCCAGGGAAGGGAGTAAAGACAAAGGAGGAAGAGGGACATGAACTTCCTGGGGATCAGTTATGTATCGGTTATTGACTGGAGCCAATGACAGCATCCAATAGGCAATTCTGTTTCTCAAGGAAGGTTCTGCCAGCCTTGAGGCACACATCAAGCTGGCCATTTTTTTTTTGTTTTGTTTGAGATAAGGTCTCACTCTAGCTCAGGCTGGCCTCAAAAGTGGGACACCCCCCCATCCCCTGTTTCAGCTGCCTAAATGCTGGGGTTGCAGGTGTGCACCATGCCCACAGCTCCACCTGGGTACTGAGGATGCAACAGGCTCGGGGGCTGTGCCTGGGGCCTGGCCCAGTAATAGGCCACACGGGACTTGGGCATTCAAACTCGGATGGCAGCACTGTGGTTGGGATGTGAGTTGCTTATGCGAAAAGAGAGCCCAGTGGTTTGGGATTGCTCTGTATATCTTTGCACAGCCAAGGTGATCATAATTTCCCCCAGGGAACTTCTGTTTTACAGCGAAATTCCAGTCTTCAAGGTCAGCCACTTTCTGGGCCAGAAACTGTGAGCCAGTGGAAAGGGTCCTGCAACCACAGTTTTCTGACACTTGGAGTGACTGTCTGGGTTCTCAAAACCAGGGCTTAGTCAACGGAATCTGGGAGGGGAAAGGTTTGTCTGGGGTGGGCCCTGATGGGTCCAAAGGCCTCTTTTCTGTGGCGTTTGTTTGTGGCCTGGTGGGGCAGGGTAGTTGCAGGAATCAGGGTTCTGGGGGAATCTGGAAGCTGTGGTGAGGTCAGCAGAAGCCAGGTGGGGTAGAGAGGTGACTGTGTGGGCAAGGGGCAGGGAGTGTCTTGTGCCTGATGAAAGGACGGCACACACAGGGCAAAGCCTGGGAGCCTGGAGAAGGCCACAGTGCCCCTCTGTCAGAGGGACTTTATAATCAAGGTGGATTTTCTCCTGTCCTTGGTGGGCAGGGTTTCTGCCTGGGCCAAGCAGATGGCAGACCATTTGAGCCCCGTGAAGTCGATCATAGTTTTTGTACTTTTGATGTCTTATAATTTCCGAAGAGAAGCCTGTGTGTGAACTTACACAGGAAAAGGTCAGAGGAAAATTATTCTCTATACCGATGGGAAGACCCCTAAAATGTATGTGGCACCCATGGCTCCCTCTTCCCAGGGAATAATGCATTGGGCAAAGGGAGGTTTTCCTGCTGGAAGAAATCTTCCCCTCTTTATTGTGCCTTTATAGACATCTCTTATGATTCCCAACTGAAAGTGAGTTTTAAATTCTTATGAGATTAAAACAACAAAACAACAACGATCTCAACGAAGCTGTTGACGTTTTCATCAACGCCTCCATTTCTAGCCTGCGAAGCAGATCAGAAGTCCGGTATCTGGTGTTGAGCGCCCTCTATCGTCTAATATGGGAGTTGCTTCACCCAGGAAAATACAGTATTTCCGGTGAAAAGTTATTTACAAACTGAAAAGTTATGAGAGAAAAGATGAAGAATCTTGGGGTTGTCACTTTGCTTTTCTCTCTCTGCTGCTACCTCTACAGTTGACCCAGTGGCGCAAGACCCTGCCAGGCCCCAACTGTGAGGAAGGCCAAGGTCCACAGTTCCAAATGGAGCCACAGTGATAGTTTCAGCTCCCTAGCAATTCTCCAAGCCATGAAAGTGTCCGTTCAGACACAGTGTTCAGGCAGCCTTGCACAGACGCCCCCGGGGGGTCTTCTGTGCTGCTTGACTGTCCGGCATTTTCCCCAGACCTTCGAGTAGTGAGACTGTTCTTCCAGCCTTTCCCCGTGCACCGTATTTTAGCCTGTTTTTGAGATTGTGGTCAGCTGCAAATGCTGAATTAGCCACCAGGATTGAAATAGGAAATCCCAGTTCTTATTGTTGACTCAGGACAATGCCCTGTGCTCTTTTCCTCCATCAGCAGGTGGGAGCTTTCCAGCATCAGGAGTCTGGTGGAGGGAGAGAGGAAGAGAGGGAGTTTGCAAGTAGGGTTTTTCTATTCTGCCCTCTCCTGGGTCATTCTCTGTCTCTGATGCTCTGCCAGATCAGCCTACACCTCTTTCTCACTCTACTTGGGGCCACATCGCAGTTGCCTGCAAACTCTTACCTCCTGTGGGAAGCAGTCTGGAGCCATCCTGTGATTGATGCTCCTTTTGGCCTCCTATACCATCTGGATCTCCATGACTTAACGCGCGTCACAGCCTCTGGGCCTGCCTGTCAGTCATCTCTATATCTCTTGCCATCCCAGCGCCTAGAGGACAGAAATTATGTTGTTCTTTGTAGCAATCATGGTGTTGGACCTGTAAGACACATTCTGTTAAATCTCTTTCCATCAGTTCGTGTAGCTGAGTTTTTCTTAGTCAGCTTCCCTGACTGTTACTTAAGGGACATACTGTGACATCAGTGACCTCTGTCAGTTTACTCCAATTTGCCAACCTTCCTGTAGTGCCTTAGAGATTATGTAACTGTCCTACATTCATTATTTGCACTTGATCTTCATGTAGCCATTCTTTTAATTATGTGGGGGCAGGTATTACATTTTTTCTCCCAGTGAATGAAAACACTAAAGTTTAACGTGTTCCCACTGGCTTGAACGACCAGAGGTACATGCATGACTGTCCCATTGGGTGGCTTGTATCCCTGGGGCACCACCTGGGACAGTCATGCACCTACCACCAGTGGTTCTGAGTCACCCAGCAAAGAGATATTGAAATTATAGTCCCATCGTGAATGCATGAAAGAGATCACGTGACTGGGCTCTGGTCACATGGCTGAGGTGTCATTTTCTCAGTCACATGGAGGTGAGGAAACCAGAGGTCTCATTCAGACAGGAGTATGCAGTGTTGTGAAAAGGACTCCATGAACTGACTGTCAAAGTCACAGGGAGTTATGGTCTATGCTAATGTAAAATTTGGAAACTGAACTCAGAAGGAGCAATCTGTTTTGGTGGCTCTGGATTTAGTTGGCAGGCGCCAGAGTGCTGGCTTGACCACAGAGTCCTCTTGCTGTGGCTATCCAACAGGAAGTGGCTGGGAGTGGAGGGCTGGAGGGACTGAGTTCATCAGCAGAAAGACTTTTGTTCTTACTGTATTTTCTGCATTTATCCTTGTGTCCATTTCTTTGTGTGGCATCCTCATCTGGGAGTCTCTTACTCCCTGGAGCTTCAGGCTATATTTTCAATGAATCGCCCCAGACATTTCTGTACACAGTTCGGGCAGCAGGACACTGCTGAAGTGTTTCTCTTCCAAAACAGGCTGCTTTTTTGCATTTCCTGTTTTGGCTGCTGGTACTGAGGTAGAATAGGGGAAACAGGAAGAGATAGGTAGGAAGGAGACAGAGAAAATAATCATTTACAAATTCTGCTATTAAGAAGACTACAATTTCAGGACACAGTTACTGAAAGTATCTATATCTGAACTTCCTTGCCTTCTTTATGTTTTTTTTTCCTCTAGACTCATCACATCCTAAGTCTCTTAAAGATAAATATACATCCAGAAAATTAGCTTAGTTGAAAACGTAAAGGAGAGAAAACTGGCCATAAAATGGAGACAAGCTTTAAAGAGTGTTTTTGGGGAAAACTCATCACACATCTTTACAAAAAAACAAAAAGTACAGTACAATGGACTAGGTTGGTTCCTTTTCTCCTATAAAATGGGCCAACTTTTCACTTGTAAAATGATTCAGTCATTATCTTTGTAACTGTAGGTGGGCCTGAAATTTATATAGATTCACAAATTCCACAGATTTCCACTGCCCAAAATACAAAGAGTCTTAGCTCTAGACCATAATGTGCCTCTTTCCCTGTTGAAGGCACTCAATCTATTTCTTTGAGTGTGAACTTTAAAATTTCTGGCTCCAAATCTCGTTATGCTTTGTCTAATATGTCTTGACAATTCTTTTTTTTTTTTATGGAAATTAGGGAATCTGTAACCTGCCTCATGGATGGAGTGAACTAAGCTTCCCATCTCCGTTTTGGGGATCTCCTTGTACCCTGTGCAGTCACAATACTGCCATTCACATAGCAGAGAGACAGAAAACCTAGGGATCATGCTCTCTTGCCTACCCCAGATTGGATCCAGTCTCTGAGTCTGAGAGAGTCAAGGGGAGTGAAAAGAATTAAGATTTGTTCTGTGTAGGTTCCATGTCCCAATGATGAATGTAAATCATTATGTATTGCAAACATGTGTCAATAAAAAAAATTGTAAAAACTCTAACTTTTACTTGGAAAGAATGTACAAGAGGGTCTACATCTCCATTGCTTCCAGAGATCGCCCTTCCTTGCCTTTCTTCACTACCTCTGCCTGGACTGGTACTGTTGCCAGCTCTCTTGTAAGGCCTGCCTGCACTCTCTCCTTTTTACTGCCACCTGTAAGCTTGTAAAACAAGGGAAACTGATGTTTCTTCCTATCTGAGAGCTTCCAGTTGCCTGTGGAAGGGCACTGAAGGTTGACTGTGGCCTATATCTGTTGTTTTTCCCATATACATCATGCACTTTTACCCCCTCCTCCTCCTGCACATGATTTCCTGTCTGGAATGTCCCCTTTCTCTGTCACAGAGGCAACAGAGTCTCAGCAGTGACTCTGTGTACTGTCTTCATTAGAACAAATGGGCCACAGACAGAAGTAGGGTGAGTGAGTGAGTATGAATGTATGTGTGTGTGCGCATGTGTGTGTGCACATGCACGCTCATGTATGTCTTCTAGGCCAAAGCGTTGAAGGGAATGTGCAAATTCTCCACATTTCCCCCATTTCCCCTGTACAGTGATCATGAACACGTGATGAAATGGGGAACTGCAGATGATAGATAGCAGCCTGAATTGCTGAGTCACTGCTGGAGGGTGGAACCTGGAGGTCACTCACCTTAAATTATCGTTTGCAAGGGAGAAAATACCTTTCGAAAGGTGAAACCTTTGTTATTGCAGCATGATTCATACACTCTCATTTTCTGCCAGTTAAAAACTTTGACTTTTAAGTCTCAACTTCAGTGCTACCACTGCCTTAAAACCAACTCACCTCTAGTCATGAATCCCTTTCACAGCACGTGTAACATGTCCATTTGACACTTCATGCTCAGTATCATGGGTTGGTCATACACATGCAGAGTTGGGGATACAGAATGATTAATAGTATGAATTCCATAGCTGGGCTGACTGGGTTCACAGCTTGTCTTTACTACTTATCAGCGCTGAGACTTTCAATGAATTATTTAATCTTCCAGGATCTTGGTTCATATTCCACACACCTAGGACCTGTCAGGCCACTTGATAGGACAGTTGTTAAATAGTGATTTGTGTTAACTGTTGTGTCAGTTTGAGTAAGAAATGCCCAACTGACTGGCTTAGTGTAGTTGTGGCTATGACTGGCACCAACCAATAGGCTTGTAGCCTGAATGAAATACAGAAGGGAATGAAGAAGGAAGACTTCCTTTGTATTTTGAAAAAGCTCCAGTTTGCCTTTGCTTTGGACGTCCATCTCCTGCTTTCCAGTCCAGACTTCATTGTAGACCCTTTGGCTTCTTTATATGGACTCTGTATTGAATTCCAAGGCATGGGCTTTTTTTTTTTTTTTTTGAGACAAGGTCTCACTTTGTAGTTCAGGCTGGCCCTGAGCTCACTATGTAGCTCAGGCAAGTCTGGAACTCAGCAATACTCCTGCCTCTGCCTCCCAAGTGCTGGGATTACAGGCATGAGCCACCAAGCCTGGCATTTGTAGTATGTGGTACTGATTGCCAGTGGGCATGAACCACCATGCCTGGTATTGTTGTATGTGGTTACCAGGGATCAAACCAGGGACCTTGCACTTGGAAGGCAGGCGCTGGAACCACTGAGTTAAATCTCCAGCCTGGGCATTGACTTTTGAATTGATCATTCAGATTTCCAGAGTGCAGGAGTCTGTGTACTCCTCCACACCTGACTCTGTAAGCAGGCATTGGAAGCCATAATATATATACAGAAATAGGTCTCTATATATCTATCTCTCTTTATAAATTTGTATCTGTCTATATAACTGTCTTATGTAAATCTTATATAAGACTTTGTCAGCTTATGAATAAATCTGACATATAATTCTCCCAAAGCAGAGCTTGTTTGTCAACCAGGGATTTACTGCAATATATATATGTAAAATCTTCATGCATCTTATATGATCTCTCTTTCTCTAGTGAGCACTGAGTGATACATACCTGTTTGCCAGCCTTCTTCTGTTTTGTCTTGCAGATTAAAGCATCAATAAAAGATATGGAGAACCAGAGATGGGAGTCAAAATGCAAATCAGAGGCCCTTACAATGTAACACGTGATTCTTTGTATGGCCCTGGCCAGGCCTGCAGTTGATTATGGCTTTCTTCTACAAATTAATTCTGACTGCATGGTCAGAACTCTGAAAAGGTGAATAAAATCAGATGACACTTCTTCAAAACACTCTCCCTGAAGTCATTCTTTTTCTGTAAAGATAACTTTATGATTTTTTTCTACGAACATGACAAATTACCTTGGCTGACTTAGATTATTACATCACCCTTGCATTCCTGGAATGAAGCTAGATAGATGCTTGAATTTATTGGCTCATATCCGATTTAGGATTTTGTGTTTACACTCATAAGTGAGGGTTTTGTTTCTCCCCCTCTTGACATCAACCAACACTCTGATTCTCCAACATCAACTAGGTATCTTCTCATTCAGTCCAATTCTGACCCTTCCTGGAGTTGGTACCCAGACACAGCAGACTGAAGAATTCCGTCCCACCAAAACAGAGCATCTTAGACACCAGCCCCAAGTCCTAGCCATTCATACTTGTGAGTGGCTGGCTTCAAACTGGGGGTTCCCATCACCCCCTTTCAGGTTTAATAACTTGGTAAAGAAACTAACAGGACTCAGAAAGTGCTTTGCTTAATATTTCCAGTTTGTAGTAAAGAACACAACTGAGGAAGGGCTAAATGGAGAGGTACAGAAGGCAAGGGATAATGGAAGGTGCTAAGCATCTGTGCCCTCACCAGGCACTGCCCTGAGCACCTGAATGTGTCTGCTAACCTGGAAATCCTTGGGTTGTTATGGCGGTGTTCTTACCCATACACAATTGGTTAAACAAACGTTTAGTAGTAATTAGCTCAGGCTCTGTCTTTCATTTCTCTTCCCCTGGAAATCAGAAAGCTGAGCTGAAAGTTTCCACTGTTTAGTCATGCTTAGATCTTTCTGATGACCTCAACTTGAAGATCCTCAGGGGGCTCCAGCCATAAATCATCTAATGTCTTATAAAAGACTCTCAACTCTGTGGAGATTCCAAGTTTTAGGAGTGCCCCATAAGGAACCAAGGTCAAGACCAATTATTTATTTTTATTATAACATAATGATTGAGATGGGTCTGTAAATTTTCCTTTAAATAACCTGATCTAATTTTTCTATCAAGATGTTGGCCACATAAAAAGAGTTGGGAAGGATATTTTATTTTTTTAGTCTCTGGAAGAGTTTTTTTTTCCTTCTTAAAGATTGGTGTCATTCTTTAAATATTTGGAAGAATTGCTGGAGGTGGTGTGGTGCACCTGTAATCTCAGCACTTGGGAGGCTGAGGCAGGAGGATTGTCAGGAATTCAAGGCTGCCCTGGGTTATAAAATTAAAATATTTACAGGGTCAGGATTTAGCTTGGTAGTTCTGGCATCTGCCTAGCAAGTGCAAGACTCTTGGTTTGATCCTTGGTAACCACATATAACAATACTGGGCATGGTGACTCATGCTCACCAGCAATCAGTACCATGTCTCACAGTACTGGGCCTGTAACCCCAGCAATCAGGAGGCAGAGGCAGGAGGATTGCTGAATTCCAGGCTTGCCAGGGCTACATAGTGAGCTCAGGGCTAGCCTGAACTACAAAGCGACACCGCCTAAAAAAATAAAATAAAATAAAATAAAATAAAACAAAATATTTACAGTTCTGTCATACTTGAACATGTGGTTGAACTAGTTTTAATATTCCAAGTCCTAAATGAGTCAGTTCTGCCAACTGACTACACTTTGTACTCTTTCTTATCATCCAGCCCATAGGTATTTAAGGAATACACATAGTTATGGCTTATGTTTAGCCTTATGTGGATGTGATGGGCTATTTTGAAGATGGCTGAATCTAGAGTGTATAATGTTGGGATTAATAACATGTGATTACTAAACTATTACTCATGAATGATTGCTTTGGCACCACCCTAATCTTGGTACTCTGAATAAGATAAAAGATGAGAAAGACACTGTTAAGGTCCCTTGTTGCTTTTGCTACCTTCTGGGAGCCATGAACCATTTGATGATCCTCTTCCATGTGCCACCCTTGCTTTAAAACTAGCTGATTATGGACTGAACCCCTACAGACTGAGAGCTAAATAAACTTTACCTTTCAATTTTGAGTTTTGGTTATTTTACTCCAAATAGTTTTTTTTTTTTTTTTTTTTTTTTGAGACAGGGTCTCGCTTTGTAGTTCAGGCTGGCTCTGAGCTCACTATGTAGCCTAGGCAAGCTTCTAACTCAGCAATCCTCCAGTCTCTGCCTCCTGAGCGCTGGGATTACAGGCGTGAGCCACCACACCCGGCACTGTGGTATGTGGTATTGATTGTTGGGGGCGTGACTCTCCATGTCCAGTATGTGGTTACCAGGGACTGAACTCAGGACCTTGTGCTTGCGAGGCAGGCGCTGGAACCACTGAGCTAACCCTCCAACCCTCCAAATAGTTTTTAATAGTCTTATTTTGTCTCATTGTCTCAGCAATGAGGAAAGTGTAACTCAGACAACACTTTTAAATGTTATTTTTTTTTTATTTTTATTTTTTTTTTGCTTTTTGGAGACAGGGTCTTGCTCTGTAGTTCAGGCTGGCCCTGAGCTCACTATGGTGCCCAGGCAAGCCGCCGCAAACTCAGCAATCCTCCCGTCTCTGCCTCCCGAGTGCTGGGATTACAGGCGTGAGCCACCACGCCCAGCATTATATGTGGTAACCAGGGATCGAACTCAGGTCCTTACGCTTGCAAGGCAGGCGCCGGAACCACTGAGCTAACCCTCCGGCCCTAAATGTTATTCTTATAAAACTATATTTTGGTTGAAATAACTCTCCAATCTAAAAATATATATTAATTTATCTCTTCGTATCATAGGTGCTGCTATGATGCTTCCCTTAGTAGGAATGAACAGAAGAAGGCATAAAAAAATGGGTTAAACTTTGCTGGGTG
>PVIC010050996.1:0-12627 GCA_004025085.1 Thryonomys swinderianus
TCTTTCTCTCTTTCTCTCTTTCTCTCTTTCTTTCTTTCTTTCTTTCTTTCTTTCTTTCTTTCTTTCTTTCTTTCTTTCTTTCTTTCTTTCTTTCTTTCTTTCTTTCTTTCTTTCTTTCTTTCTTTCTTTCTTTCTTTCTTGTATTGCTATAAGAGATATTGTCATTAATCTCCCTCAAAATACTCTTTACTTCCAGCATACACATCCCATCATTCTTGCCACTTTCTGAAGCAGTTCTGGAAGTTTCCTTTCTTTAGTCTTTCAAAGTTACACTGTCGTGCTCGATTCGGCAGCACATATACAAAGTTACACTGTCATAGCTACTTTCACTTCTTCAACTGATCTGAAATGTTGATCTTTCCTGCTCGTTTGGACTTGGTGGAAGAGTCAGAAGTGACAGGGTGTGTGCCAGCAGCACTGAAGAGGTGGGTCAGATATACTGCAATGTTTTTAGTGAATCTACATTTCTGTTGGATTGTCTTCAGTAGCTACATTAACCAGATTTTTTGTTATTCTATCTTGTAAAAATAAAAAAAAAGGACCTCTAGAACTGCTTCAGAAAACGATAAGAAGATTGCACAAATGTGTCCAAAGTGTAGGGTAGCATTTCTGAAGGTAATGACGATAGGTTTTTTACAGTACTAAATTTTAAAAATTTAAATATATTTTTAAATCACACTTCATATGTTTGCTTCTCTAACAATCTTTATGAAAAGCAATGTCACAGAAAGGATAGTACACAAATTATTTACCTCATTGACCTAATATATGATCAGATTTCATGATGTATGATTAATATTTTTAAACTCTTAGTGGACTTCACAAATTGTCTCTATTCCCTATACATTATTTATTTTTATTTTTTATTTTTTTTTTGAGACAGGATCTCACCTTGTAGTCCAGGCTGGCCCTGAGCTCACTACGTAGCCAGGCAAGCCTCAAACTCAGCAATCCTCCTGTCTCTGCCTCCCGAATGCTGGGATTACAGGCGTGAGCCACCACACCTGGCTCCCTATACATTATTAAATGTCACAAGGATGTGGCCATGGGCATGGCTCAAAACTTCCTTGAATCTATTACAGGGCCCTGAGACAAAGTCTCAGCCAAGGCAGCAGTGTACATCTATGAATAGAATGTTTCTGTCTACTGTCTGGTGCCACATTTCCTGATAGCCCCAAACCCAAGAGCTAGCATTTCCCTCTTCCTTGTTTCTGCAGTCTGTGAAGTTTTCTGTGCTAGTTTGTTCCTCATGGCATATAAAGAGTTATCCCAAAGTGTTTCCTTTACAGGAAAAGAATTAAGACATCTTTGGATGAAGCGCTAATGTAGTCACTGGCAACCTATTTTCCATTTCCTGGTTGGCTCATTGTTTACCTAATTGCCAGTAATAATATTTCATTGTGTAAAGAATGTTGGCACCAGGGGCCCAGGTTCCAGTTTATTGATGGCTAAGAGTTTATGAATTGATGCCCTCAGCAGGTTGCTGCCCTGATGAATGGCAATTACCGTGGCTCCCACAGAGGCAATTGTAGCCAGAGCATTTACTCCTTTCACATAATTGCCCCTAAGAAGCCGAACAGGTAATTGTAACATCTGAAAACCATGCTTTTGGCTCAGAATCAAAGAGTATTAATCTCCATAACAGAGGTGTTTTGGAATGACCCAAAAGACTTGTTAAAGAATGGTCTCCAGAGTATTTAATTTTAAGATGAATTGGAGAAACGTTAGCAAGATCTCCTTCCCTAACGCAAATTAAAATGTTGTAGATGCTCAGGTAATAGTTAGGGTGCCACCTTTTCTGAACTTGTAATATCCTTTGGTGATTGGTTGATTTTAGACCTTGTACTCATGTGTACTGATCTTTAAATCCTTTAAACACGTTAGCCACTTAAAGTTAACCTGGACATTAACTTTGAGAATATTATCTGGTCATTTTTACTTCAGAGTATTGGTTTATACCATACTTGAATGCCAGTCTGATAAATAGAGCCCATGAAAAAAAATAATGAAGAGTATAATACTTGAAATAAACTTTGTTTTACTGTGATTTAAGTTTTCAAATCTCTTCAGTAAATAGGAAGTGATAAAATCTTGGGTCCATGCAAATTTTTCCTACAGAATCAAGTGATTACCAAAATTAGACCTTCTGTATTTATTCCATTACCATCAGAGTAAAGGAAATAGCTTTGTAGTATGGTTTCTTTGCTGAAAATTTAACTTTGGGGAAAATGTCACATAACATCGAAAAGTATAGAGATTAATGTGTGATATTTTGTAGGAAAAAGAGTAATGGAAAATAATGTGAGTATATAGTTTTTAGCTCTTTTATATAGGATAAAATTTCAGATATTTTTAAGTGAGGGGACTGGCAGAAAGAAAATAAGAAAAAAAATGAGAAAAATGTATTTTTTCAAATATGTGAAAGAGTAGAAAGACCACAACCTAGTTTCAAATCTGGAGCACTGGATACCTACACATTTATTTATTCTTCTCCAGTTGTTGGAAGTAAGACTGCTGCAAAGAGACCCTGCCAGCTACTTTCAATCAGAGCATCATCATTCAAAGTGCCAGGGGTTTAAAAAGGGTTTTAGTATCATCATATTTCAGGCCAATTAGTAGTGCCAAGAGTAATGATTGCATTTCATACTAAATTATGAGTCCTTTCAGAAACTCTCTATAATTACAACAAAAACCTATTAAAAAGTGATTATGAAGTTAGTAAAAAATGGGATAAAATTATGGACATAAAAATGTTAAAATGAAATATGTAGAAATTATATAAACCCACATATGTATGCAGAGCTAAAAAGATCTAAACAGGATGCCAAAATAAAGATAGAGTTATCCATGTAATCCTAGACATAAATTACCTTAATCTTGATTTACATCAAGGCTTCTATATTTGTGCTTCCTTCCTCTATGATCATGGCCTTGTTCTGCTAATTAGATTACTCAAATTGAAAGGTCCATAGACTTACTGAATGGTCATAACTTTAGAGAGCATAAGGCTGCCATAAAGGTGATAAGTACTTGCACTACAGATGAAAACTTTTAATTGAGGATCTAATTTTATTTGCAGTTGATTGTCACTGTTGAGAGGGATTCTATGGAAGGAGAGCTGAGCTTGAATGGCAATGTCCACAGTGAGCATTTCTTTACTTCAAATTCCTCAAGTTCAAAGATTAGGAATGAGATGTGCATAGGAGTAAAACTTGCCTTAAGTGCCTGTATGGTCTAGTTACAAAGTAGGGATTTTTTTTTAACCTGGATATTTTTTCCACCAAAGCTGTCTGTGACAGATGACAGGGCCTTTTTCATTTTCTGTATTCTAAGGAATCTAAAAGCTTTTGTGGTACAAGCACCTTACCATGCATTTCTTTAATTCTCGAAATGTCCAAAACAGTACAGGAGAAGCAGAAAGCAAGAGTCAAATCCTTTTGCCAGGTAATGACTTTTTTTTAATTGTCATTTAGATGGATGATTATGGCATGATAGGCCTGTTTAGTTCATCATTTTTTTCCATGAGAAAATTTACCAAGGGTTTGGTTGAACCATCTAATCCTAATGGTCATTCTAGTCTTTCATTCGTGTTGCAAACTATTTACACCCAGTAGCCACACAATGTTACAAAGTGTTCACACTGAAGACATGTCCAGTTCCCTTTGTGGTATGACTGAAGCCATCATAAGAATGAACTGTGCTGATTCCAGCCCTTTCTTCATAAATGCTCATCTTTGACATAGACTGTTGATTCAACTAAAAACAAGGAGTGGGCTCGTCCCTTGGTTCCCTTCACCCTGCACTACTCTCATTCTCTTCCAAGACCTGCTCTCTCCTGCAATGGGTGCTTCGGTTGTTTTTCTTCCACTGCTACCCCAATGCCCCAATTTATAGATTCTGCAAATATCAACGGATAATTACACTGAACCAATGAAGTAATATGTGCCAAGTAATGAGGATGAATATTTCCCACTTCTCTATTCTTCATACACTCATAAGAGTTCATACTCCTATTTTATGGGTGAGGAAACTCAAGGACAGTGATATTAAGTGATGTGTTCAACATGATGCAACCAGGAAACACTGAGGATGGGATTTGAATTTAGCCACACACTTTACAATAAATTTTTTCACTTACAAAACTGGTTCAGGTACAACCAAAGGGGCCATAAACTGGAGACTGGGTAAAGAAGATGTAGGGATTTGAAAAAATAAAATGGAGTATTACTCTGCCATAAAGAATGATAAGTTTGAGTCACTTATACTCAAATGGATATACCTTGAGAACATACTCATAAGTGAAATAAATAGGTCACAGGTGTGTAAATATCTCTGGTATGAGAAACTGAAGATGTACATGAGTTCTAGAATGAATGATAGATTTGTGAAATAGAAAATATTCAAAAGGAGAGGGGGCTAGGGGTAAGTAATGAGGGGAAAGAAATGTGATGGTAAAAAAAGAAACAAATCTTATGTATATAGGGGTGGGGGATTGCAGGGTGGGCAGGGGAATGGGGAAAAATGAGTATTAATTAGTGTCATGTAGTGATACAAATTCTCAGTGTTGAATGTGATCAAGACATGTATATAAAATGTTCCAATAAAATCAACTTTAAAAACCTCTGGTTCACATTATGACATCTAAGATAACATGAGATATAGAGCCTACAATGACAATAGCATTATGAGGAATTGTATGGATTTGCAAATTAGAAATATATCAAATCCCTTGTTTATGTTTCTATCTCCTATATCTATTCAACTTGATAGTTTCATTCCCCACACTATTGTTAATAACCTTGTCTGGCCATGTGACCTCATATTTGGGACAAAAACCTTCTTAAATATCTGCATTTCATTCTTTCTTGTATACAATCTTCTTGTATACAGTCTGATTGGTAATTCTGCTTAAAGATCTTGTGTGTTACTTTAGCTGGTTTTTAGAGAATCAAAACCTGAATATATATAATACAATTATATTTTATATAAAATATAAATTTTATATCATTTATTAAATAAATATTTTATATTTTATGTCTATTTTATATATAGTTAATCCTTTATGTTACTTAGCGGTTTATAAAATCTCACTTCTTTCAACAAATAATCATTGAAGGTAGACCTGTTATTAGGCTCTGTCTGAGAAAGAAGAATGAATCAGATTTGACCATTTCAGCCAAGATGCTCTTAGGGAAGACTGAGAAGCTAATGCTCTGACACCAGGAGCTATGATACAAAGTAGAAAGTGGTCTTGCAATCAGAGAGGCATGGTCTAAGAGTGCCCAAAGGAAACCAGGTTGTTCCATCAGGAGTCTTCATGCGAGATAGCACTTGAGGCAGACCTCAGGCTGTACATTTTAGGCTTGGAGTCAAAACAGTAAAAACACGATCAGAGGAACTGTGCAGGGAGTGAGAAATGCAACGTAGGCCAGCCTCTCTCGAGTTCTGCAACAAAGAACATCTGCTCTCACAACTTTGCGTCAGAGTATGTCAGTACGATTTTCATCTTTCTGACACTGCCCACTGATAACTACCTTTTGAGTTTCTCGGGTTTCTCAACAAGGAATTTTTCCCCTACAGTGTGGTCTCATCCATACTCCCAATGCTGGTTATATTTGTTCAACTCAGGGATACTTCTACATCCATGTGCCTACTCTCTTCTCAGCTGAATAAGTCTCTTCAAGGCTAGAAATACATTCTTCCTAATTTCATGTAAAATAGAGCTTGGAGCCAAGCACATAGCTGACTCTCAATAAACACTGCATGATTTATAAGGTCCTTAGTTATGAATGAATGAAACTGTCTTCATAGTTAAAAATATTAAATCACTATTTCAGATTCATCTCAAGTTTTCAGCCATGGGAAAGGATAAACATCAACTTAAGAGAGAACATCACCAGATAATGCTTGATACATACTGGCTCTGTGAAAAACATTTGTTCAATCAAAAACACTCAGGCTGGATGTGTACTGTGGTGTGTATCTGGCTCAGCAAGTCTGTTTTAGTGAAGTCTTAGGCAAGAAAAAAATGTTATTTTACTTTTAAATCAGAGACTGATTAGCTTTTCCTTACCATGCTTGCAACCTAATAAATTTGTTCTCACGTGAGAGAAAAATGTTACAAACAATAGTTTTGGTTGTCAGCTTTTCCTACAGTTATAGTTCATATTTTACACCTTCCCAATTCAGCAACTATGTCTGTTACAGCCAAAGATGACATCTTTTCTTGTATTTAGATCTCTTTGTCACAGGCATGTTAAGTTTTACAAGGCAATGAAGATAAAGCAATTCAATGCAGTTGTTACAATTTTCCAGGGGTCTGGGGACTAACTCAGTGGTAGACAGGTGTCACTAGGTAGTATCAGCCAAATAATAAATACATTTAAATTTTTTACATTCAACATCTTATTCCTGCCATTCCACCATCCTGTCTGAGAAGCTCAAGGACACAGTAGTCACTGGATTCAATTTATCACATTTTAACAAAACTCTTTCCAGTTTGTATGTATACAGCATGTACTGTCTGAACTGCTGGTGTATATGCCAGCTGGGACTGAGCCTGAACTTTCTGCATTTTTCCATCTCTACTTCTGACCCTCTTGTAAGCCTTTCTTGGTGTTCTTGGTCCTCTGGCTGACAGCCATAGCTTGACATCATTCTGACAAGACAAAGTGGCTTACCTAGCTTTGGAAAAACATCAGAGGTGCCAACCAAAGTAGACCAGATGCACCATCCAAAATACCTCTCTGGATTGTTCCAAAATCTGGATGAAGACAACAGTTGGTCCAAAAAAAAAATACTATATTTCGTCTTGGATGTCATTTTCTTATTTGGCAAACTAGGACTCCAGAACCTGGAACAGAAATTTCGTGTTAACGTCTCTTATTTTCTGTCCTTTCAGATATATATCTTTTATGAGTACCATCTCTAAATAACACAGTTCCCTCAGTTTTGGCAATTATTGAAAGTGTATTAGAAAGTAGAAAAATCTACACATTTTATGTCTTCAATTTTCTGCAAAATTATTTCAAGCAAACTACTTCAACTAAACAAATGTTTTGGTGTGAATAATTAGCTAAATTAATATTACAGTTATATTTCTCTGCTTTCATATTTTCATATAAAACCCACAGTTGTGCGTGTGCTTTAGGCCTTCAGCCACCATGCCTGTCCTTAGGGTCTTCTCCTGTCATGCAGATGTTGGTCCCTATTAACTGGTTTGGACTGCTTTTGTAAATTGCATCCTTTTTCTATTTACTTTTTACAGTACTATGGTTGATGACAACTTCATTTAACTAGTACTAAAACCATTTGATGTACAAATATCTTGTGCCCAGAAATGGACAGGACACTTAATAGCGGGAAAACATCTCCTTATTTATGTTGGCATCTTGCTAATGGTTACAAAGAATCATCATCTGTTTCATACTGTTTCCTTTGAGTCTCCAAGGCCAGAGTGGGTAGTTCTAGTTTTAAAAATGATAAGGACGGAGGACTGACTTGCCTCCTATGTGCAAGGACCTGCATTGAGTACCCAGAGCTGCAAAATAAAACCAACAAAGAGGATGCAGCTGAATTATGGACAGAAAATTTGTTTGCTCACAGTCATATTCTTACTATAGGGAGGAGCCAGGACTGAACTAAACATTCTTTTTTTTTTTTTTTCTGAGACAGGGTCTTGCTTTGCAGTTCAGGCTGGCCCTGAGCTCACTATGTAGCTTGGGCAAGCCTGGAACTCAGCAATCCTCCTGCCTCTGCTTCCCAGGTGCTGGCATTATAGGAGTGAGCCACCACACCTGGCATGAACTAAACATTCTTAGTCTAAAGCCTCTGACTCTTCCACTGTTGGGTATTGTTTTCTACTTTTTAAAATGTATTCAAGCCCACAGCAAAATCTTTCACAAGAAAAAAAAAAATCTTTCACAAGTTTTAAGGACTCAACAACAGCAAAAAGTAGATGTGTACTTTCTCCTACTCCTCATGCAGACATTTACTGAGAAATAGACTTGGTTGAATTTGCTTCAGAGCAGAAGAATAATTCCTCTGGGATTATTGAGTACATTTACAAAATTATGAGTTTTCATTAATGTAAGAAATAACTTGTAAAAAAGCTTCTGCACAGCAAAAGAAACCATCAGCAGAGCAAAAAGGCAACCGACAATATGGGAAAATATTTATCAGCAATTCCTCAGACAAAGGGCTACAATCTAGAATATATAAAGAGCTTAAAAAAATTGGTCCCCCCAAATTTAAAGACCCAGTTCAAAAATGGGCATCTGAAATGAACAGACACTTTTCAGAGGAACAAGTAAAAGCAGCTAAGAAGTATATGAGGAAATGCTCAATGTCACTGGCCATTTGAGAGATGCAGATGAAAACAAGTCTGAGATTTCATCTCACTTCACAAAGAATGGCAGCTATCTCGAAATTAGCCAGCAACAAATGCTGGCGAAGTTTTGGAGAAAAAGGAACCCTTTTCCACTGTTGGTGGGAATGTAGACTAGTGCAACCATTGTGGAGATCAGTGTGGAGATTCCTCAAAAAACTAGGATTAGAGGTTCCATTTGTCCCTGCTATTCCCCTGCTGGGGATATACACAAAAGAATTACAAGATTCATATCAACAGTGACATATGTGCACCCAAATTTATAGCAGCTCAGTTTGTGATAGCTAAATCTTGGAAACAACCCAAATGCCCATCAGCAGGAGATTGGATAAAGAAGATGTGGTTTTTAAAAAATAAAATGGAGTATTACTCTGCCATAAAGAATGATGAGATTGAATCATTTATACTCAAATGGATGTACCTTCAGGACATACTCATAAGTGAAATAAGTAGGTCACAGATGTGTAAATATTGTATATTTTCTCTGATATGAGAAACTGAAACTATAAATGGGTTCTAGAATACATGATTTAAATTGTGAAATAGTAAATATTCAAAGGGTAATGGGGCATAGGGGTGAATAATGAAGAAAGAAAAAAATTGATGGTTAAAAAGAGAAAACAATGCTTGTGTATATAGGGGTGGGGGAGGTAGGGTGGGTAGTTGAGTGGGAAAATGAGAATAAACTGTGTCGTACAAATTCTCCGTGTGGAGTGTAATTGTGATGTGTATATATAATGTACCAATAAAATGTAAAAAAAAAGAAATAACTTGTAATAACTAAAAGATGCAATGTGGAATGTAAAATCCTTGTCATTGTGTAAAAGTTTCTAAGCTTTGAATTAAGCTTTCTCAGCATTGGGTAAATGAACAAACTCACACAAAACAATTTTATCTTGTGCCCAACTTACTCTACTCTTATTTAGATGTCACACTAGGTTTTACCTTCTCCGTGGGCATCTTGTAGGCAACCAAAATGCATATGGATAACATCTTTCACCCAATAGCATGATCACTGTCTTCTCTGACCCGTTCACATTGCAGGATTTTGTTTTGCAGGCTGGGACTAGATTTTAGAGCAAATGGCGTTTCTAGTGCCAGGAAGGTTTTGAAAACATTGAACTATCTGTACTTTGCCTTTCTCACATGTCAGCAGGGATTAGGAAGTATTATCCTTGCCACTCACTTGCTTTTCTGACCAAGAAAACTGTACATTTCTTTAAAAAAGAAGAGAATGAGAAATCTTAATGATAGGTTCTTGAATGTTCATCAGTGTTACTATCAATTAGCTTTTGTACTGCCACAGCCTGTTTGGTGCCAGGAACAATTTAAATGCCTTAAAATACAAAAAGGTGAGGATTGAACACAATGTAGTCTAGACAGAAATTGTGTGATAATGTAGTCAGATCACTGTAAAATTTAAAAATAAATGAAGCCAAATTAATTACAGTTATTTGTTGCATCTGATTCTGCTTTCTCTGATAGCCTTTCTCCCTTCCCCCCCTCCTTAATATTTCTCCTGATTCAGATTTTTTCCAAGTATCTCTCTGGCCACAGTGATTTAAAATTACTAGAGCTGGGGCTGCAAGTTGACTTGTGCCCAGATCAGTCCAGCTATCATGTTTTGAGCTCTGCTCTGCACTGCCAGTTCTCCATACCTGTCCAGGGGATGTTGGTTCCAGCCCTGCCAAGACCAGGCCAGGAGTTTCAGGCCAAGAGTACTGCTGCGAGTCAGGACAGTGTCCTAGCAACTGAGTGACTCACCTCTTAAATTATCTCATTATTCTCTCACTCTAAATTGGGAGAAAGCTCATAATTTCCTTCCCATGTACTTCCTTACCACAATCCAGTTTCTCTTATAATTATGTACAGGAAAAGAAGGTTTCATTGTGGTGGTAGGTTTCTTTTTCTTACCATTCAAAATCTCTTAAATTAAAATACATTCTTTACAAATATATATGTACATACATATGCACAAATACACATGTAAATTAAGACTTCATCTGTTGCTTCCTTTAATCTCTATATTTAAAAATATACATTTTTTTTCTGTTAGCTTAGGATTGGTTCCAACTTCCAATCCCCAATTTACATTACATACTCTGAAACCAACTCCAAACATTTACTGAGTTTGAAGGTCACAGTGCTATTGATTGATTTCTAGTTATAATGTATGTTGTCCTAACATGAGTTGTGCTTTTTTTCTGTAACATTGGGCTGAGTCCAAAAATGCAAGGATCAAAGCATCTGGGCTTTGGCATATGAAGGGACTGGCAGTCACCAATGTGGTCTTGGCGGAGCTTTTCTTGTTTTCATTCTCTGATGTGAAACAGTTGGGAATCACAGACCCTCCAGCAGTTAGAGTGGACTCAATAAAAATTGGCTTAATAATCTGCCAAGCATTTAGAAGTGCCAGTCTCCACAGTTTTTCGGCAGTTATTGGCCATGATGTGTCTCTCTCTCTCTCCCTTTCTTTCTTTCTTTCTTTCTTTCTTTCTTTCTTTCTTTCTTTCTTTCTTTCTTTCTTTCTTTCTTTCTTTCTTTTTCTTTCAGGAAGGAATTTGCTATGAAATTTGTTTTGAAATCAACATTTGAAAAAGGTAAATTGTTCATCATCATCATCATCATCAAATGACTATCATTTTGATCTCATTTTATCTCTTGTCTATTTCCTTTTACTTACATGATGGTTCCTTTCATCCATTTGTTTGTCTGTCCACTTGAAAAACCAAGTATGATTTACAACAAATAACTCAAAGTTCAGCAACATTTGACAAGCCTCATTATTTACTAAAATTATTTATCTATTCATTTATTTGTGTTTTATTAGTACATGTTTGCATTACATAGCAATTACATTCATTGTGAAGAATTGGTACCTGCAAATAACACAATTCAATTCTCTTTTTTTCCCTTCCCCTCCATTTTCTCATTTTTTGTCAGTACCAGATTTATTTGTTTGTATTTTTAGTTCTTATAAACTTAATTATGAATACAGATTAACACTAAATTTAAAAAAATAGTTATTCATCTTATAGTTTCCAATAACTTGGATGTAAACCACTCAATGTTAAGTAATTGATATTTGATTCCAGTAAAAAATAGTGAGCATAATTATAAGACTACCTGTGATGAGAGATAGTCTTACTTTATTTTCAACAGAATGAGAAATCTAGGTCATTTTTTGTTACATTAAATTCCAGGGGAAAT
This sequence comes from Thryonomys swinderianus, assembly GCA_004025085.1. NCBI lineage: Eukaryota > Metazoa > Chordata > Mammalia > Rodentia > Thryonomyidae > Thryonomys > Thryonomys swinderianus. The sequence goes on from PVIC010050996.1 coordinate 11,597, forward strand.
TTTTTTTTCACATCAAATTTTGTTACCATGAATACTATTCAGAAAGGTAGAATTCCTAAAGTTTGTAAATGTTTGTCATTATTTAGAAATTTCTATGACTTTGGATGTAATTTTTTTTTCCAGTACCAGGCATCAAACTTGGGCCCTTTTGTGCCCAAGGTTGGTGCGATACCACTTGAGCTAAATCCCCAGCCCCTATAATTCCTGTATTTATCACCACTGTAACCTTTCTTTAACCACTTGAATTTCCACCAGAACGTAGAATTCTCATACATTTGCTAGAGCTTGTTAAGATCTGTTGGAGAAAGCTATCCAAGGGAAACTGCAACAGTCTTAGAAGTAGTAGTTTATAAAAAAATTGGGAAAACATTTTAATATTTCTATGTTTAAACTAGCACACTGATTTAAATTTGAATTCCCTATATTTCAATTGCAATAAGTCAAAAGAAACAATAATTAGCTTATAAATTGGGAAGAAAGAAAATAATCATATTGGTAAATAATATATTGTTTGCCTAGAAAGTTCAAGAAAATGAATTAAGTGGCATCATCAATAATAAATAAATTTAGTCAACTTGTTGGGTATAGGTTAATATTCTAAAATAACCTATCATGATATCTGAAGACCAAAAGCAATATAAGAAGAAAAAAGTTTATTAGTTTTTACAATGTCAGTCAGTGGTGTAATAGGAGAAAATAAATTAGCAATAAATGCTAAAATCTATGAGAATAAAATACAAACTACTTCTAAACAAAGATTTAAGTAAGAGTGTATAATGTTTTTAATTCAAAAATATAATACATCAAAGAGCATTTTATATTAATCTATACATTTTTTTTTTTTTTTTTTTTTGCTTTTTGGAGACAGGGTCTTGCTTTGTAGTTCAGGCTGGCCCTGAGCTCACTATGGTGCCCAGGCAAGCTGCTGCGAACTCAGCAATCCTCCTGTCTCTGCCTCCCGAGTGCTGGGATTACAGGCGTGAGCCACCACGCCCAGCATTATATGTGGTAACCGGGGATCGAACTCAGGT
>PVIC010050997.1:0-12624 GCA_004025085.1 Thryonomys swinderianus
GGGGATCGAACTCAGGTCCTTGCGCTTGCAAGGCAGGCGCCGGAACCACTGAGCTAACCCTCCGGCCCCACACCCAGCATTTTATGTGGTTACTGGGGATCGAACTCAGGTCCTTGCGCTTGTGAGGCAGGCGCCGAAACCACTGAGCCAACCCTCCGGCCCTAACTATTGTATTTTTAATATTTCTTGAATGTTTATAAAAAAGCATCATTGACTATGGTGGAATGTGCCTATAATCCCACACTCGGGAGGCTGAGGCAGGAAAGTCATTGTGAGTTCATGGCCAGCCTGAACTGCATACTGAGACCTTCTCTCAAAAAAACTCCCAAAACCTAGCCAGGCGTGGTGGCTCAGGCTTGTAATCCCAGCACTTGGGAGGCAGAAACAGGTGGATTGCTGAGTTCGAGGCTTGCCTGGGCTACATAGTGATCTCAGAGCCAGCCTGAACTACAAAGCGAGACCCTGTCTCAAAAAAAAAAAAACCTCCCAGGGTCGGAGGGTTAGCTCAGTGGTTCTGGCGCCTGCCTCGCAAGCACAAGGTCCTGAGTTCGATCCCGGTAACCACATATAATGCTGGGCGTGGAGACACGCCTACCAACAATCAACACCGCATACCACAATGCCGGGCATGGTGGCTCATGCCTGTAATCCCAGCACTCGGGAGGCAGAGACAGGAGGATTGCTGAGTTCGCGGCGGCTTGCCTGGGCACCATAGTGAGCTCAGGGCCAGCCTGAACTACAAAGCAAGACCCTGTCTCAAAAAGCAAAAAAAAAAAAACCTCCCAAAACCTAAAAAGTATCAAAATCTTCAACACTGACTGGTCTTTGGTATACAAAGTCTTACAAAAAAAAAATCTGAACTACAATGAAAATACTGTAAGCACTCCACAAAAGATAGTTTCCTTCAATTATCACACCTAAGGCAGTCTTCACACATGACAGTAGCACATTCCATACATTGACAGAATGTGAGATTTGCTTTCTTGATCTTTTGTAGGCCATACTTGACATCTCCCTGGTTTTGCTGTTTTGTCAGGAGATTGTTATTATACAGTGGACGTTTTGCTTATGAACTCAGTTTGTTCCCAAGTGCTGGTTGGTCACTAGCCTTCACAGTCTCTCTTCTGTATACCTATAGGTCAGACTTTGTTTCAGGCAGACCTCAGTGTCCATAGACATTAATCCAGGATTTCTCATTTAACCCCACATAGAAAAGGATGTTGAAATGTTCTTTCCAGAACTCTGTAAGGGTTAAATCTGTATCTGAGACTGTGTAGAAGCACAAGGGGCCAACGTTCAGGTCATTACTCAAGGCTTTGTTCATATATGAAAACTAAAATTCTAGTCATAATTTAAGTTGTTTATATATTAAGTCTGTTGTAATTTCAGGGTCCACTGAATTATGCAATATGTAGTAAACAGGAACATATGTCAATAAAATACTCAATTCTTAATATCTATTGCACATATAGAATAAATACCAACTTTTTCACATCATCTGTTTACTTGCTTACAAAACCTAAGTAACATCAGAAGTAAAAACCTGTGTCAACTACAGTAAAAATACCAATAGTATACCACAACAAAAATAATCTTTGCTTTAGCTGTCACACCAAAGTCACTTTTCACATATGGAAACTGCAAGTTCTGTACACAAGTGTTGCTTATACTGATAGCATCTACATTTTGTCCTATCTTTTCTTCCAAGGCACAGTTGACATCTTTTTGGTTTTCTTATTGCTGTAGTAGGTCTTTGAGATGCTACATTTGGCTGTTGATCTGTAAACCCATCAGTGTGCTCCACAATTTTTTTGCGTGGTTTCCTGGGCAAAACACTTTGCTTTCTCCTCTATTGTAAATGATCTACTAGGAGTTCCAGTTCCAACCCTCTTTAATAAAATTTTTTGTGATATTTTGCGCTTGTTATTTTCTTTGTAAACTATCTATGCCACAGGTTTAAGGTCCAGTAAAACACCATTGGCCAGCGCTTTGTTTTGATGCATAACACATCAACATCTTCTCCACTTTTGGTTTTGTTATATAAAACTTCAGTCTCAGGCTTCTGTTCGGTGGAGGTTTTTCTCTCAATATTTTCATCATGGTGCAAATGTTGACATCAGCAGTGCCAATTTTTTTCTTTTCCATATAGGAGGCCAGTGTAAATCTTGGCGAAATCTAAAGATTGTACTATACAGTTCTATTTTGAAATTGCACCATTTCATTTGGAATTTCTGCTTTGTTCTTGCATACAGTTCCTTTGCTGGTCAACTTGTGCTCTGTTAGCAAATATAACATTGATTAGAAACTATAAACCATTGTTGAATGTCCCATTTTTTATTAGTTTGGGAGATGAAGCAGCAAGTTTGTTCATAGCATCCTTTGGTTAATAAGGAATTGTGGCTGAGTTCCAGGATAAAGTGGTTTTTTTTTTGGACACATGCTGTCACTTTGTAATTCAGGCTGGCCCTGAGCTCACTATGTAGCCCAAGCAAGCCTTGAACTCAGCAGTCCTTCTGCCTCTGCCTCCCAAGTGTTAGGATTGCAGGTGTGAGCTACCACACCCAGCGTTGTGATATGTGGTATTGAGTGCTGGTGGGAGTGAGTCACTACTCCCGATATTGTTGTATGTGGTTACCCGGGATCAAACCAGGGACCTTGTGGTTGCTAGGCAGGCACTGGAACCAGTGAGCTATATCTCCGGCCCTGTCCTTGTTATTCTATAAACCTGAAGCCACTGCCTGTAGCTTTTCCATGAGTTGTTTACATTTCTTTGATTATCATGAGAAAGTCCTGCTAAATACAGTAAATTTCAGTTCACTTAGTTGTGTATTAATAAATACCCTGTAAATAAATTTCTAAGTATGGTTGTTGGTGCATACAGAAAGTTTTGCTTGTATTTTAGCCTTTGTATGTTTCACATCTTTATGTTTTGTTTTGGTTTGAGACAGGGTCTTACTCTGTAGTTCAGGCTGTTCTGAGCTCACTATATGTAAGCCCAGGCAAGCCTCAAACTCAGCAGTCCTTCTGCCTCTTTCTTCTGAGTGCTGGGATTACAGGCGTGTATCACCAGGCCCGGCATTGTGCTGTGTGGTTCTAACTGTTGGTGGGCGTGAGTCTCCATGCCCGGTATTGTATGTGGTTACCAGGATCAAGCCAGGGACCTTGCACTTGCTAGGCAGGTGCCAGAACTGCTGAACTAAATCTCTGGCTCTGGCTTTCATGTCAGGTAGCATTTCACTTGTTATAATTTCCAATAGTGAATGGCAGTGCTAGCATTCTTTCCAGTAGGTTTGACACTTATAAGATCCTTACTATATTTTCGACCTAGTACTAACATTGGATTGTTCATTTGGTTGCATGATAATTTAGCAACATTTTGACTCATCAAATGTGCACTCACATTGCTGTTGTCTTCAACATCTTAATCAAGGAGGTCTGTATACCATGTCTGTATCAGTGAATTTTTGTTCCATTTCACTGTCACCAGAGCTTTGGCTCACACGCCTGGCCTTGTGGTATGTGGTTACCAGGGACTGAACTCAGGATCTTGCACTTGGAACAGGGTGCCAGAACCACTGAGCTAAATCCCTGCCCCTACTATTTTTGTTTTTTAAGTATTTTAAGGCTGTAGCAGTTTGGTAGATTGTACAGTTAGGTCCAGTGCATAGTATCCTGAAATAGCATTGTTATGTCTTTGGGATTTCAGGGCTCTGAAACCAGGTTCTTAAAACTATTGTGGCCAGGCATGGTGGCACTCATCTGTAATCCCAACACTTGAGAGACTGAGTCAGGAGAATTGGTGTAAGTTCAAGGCCAGCCTGGACTACATAGTGAGACCTTGTTTAAGAAAAAACAAAATCAACCAATCAAACAAACAATGCCTATAAAAACTTGTGTAGAGGGCCAGAGGGTTAGCTCAGTGGTTCCGGCGCCTGCCTCGCAAGCGCAAGGTCCTGAGTTCGATCCCTGGTAACCACATACAACGCTGGGCGTGGAGACTCACGCCCACCAGCAATCAATACCGCATATCACAGTGCCGGGCGTGGTGGCTCACGCCTGTCATCCCAGCACTCGGGAGGCAGAGGCAGGAGGATTGCTGAGTTTGAGGCTTGCCTGGACTACTACATAGTGAGCTCAGAGCCAGCCTGAACTACAAAGTGAGACCCTGTCTCAAAAAGGAAAAAAAAAAAAAAAACTTGTGTAGAACCTTTCTCTCTATGGAAGGAAAGTATTAATTTTGAGATATGATTAGAATGTAGAATATTTTAGGGTTATTAATAGGCATGGTTCATTAATGACAAAAATTAAGGCATTTAGTTCTCTTCCTCTCCTCTCTCCTCACCTTCTCCTCCCTACAGCATTGGGGACCTAATCTGGGGTCTTATGCATGCTGGGAAAATGCTTTGCCACTGACTCCATGCTTAGTCCTTTCCAAAACTTAAATTTTGGTACAAGGTCTTACTGAATTGGCAAAGCTGGCTTCAAACTTGCAGTTCCCTTTCCTTAGTCTATGAGTGGATGAGGTTATAGGCATGGATTACTCTACTCTTGGCTCATTAGCGCTTTAAGTTTTCTTTTTGTACCAGGGATTGAATTTGTGACCTTTCCTTGCTTGCAAGGCAGGCAGGCGCTGGAACCACTAAGTTAAATTCCTGGCCCAGATTTTTGTTATTTTGTACTAGAGACTTACACAGTTTGTAGTCTCCTGGAGTTGAACAAAGATAGGATTTAACCAGTGCTTGTCAGTGTTATTTCACATTTAGACGCTTTGTTTTGTTTTGTACAATTTCCAGTTCTCATTTTTTTAATTGAATTCTTTATTGGTACAATTTATATACATCTCAAAATCACATATAACATTGGGAAATTTGTACCAGTATATGCCACAAGTTAATTCTCATTTTTATCCAGTTCTCACTTTTAAGGATTCTAGTTTTATTGTGATTCCTTTGGCTGAGACTCTGGGTGTGTTATTCAGAGATGCTTTCAGGGATGTGAGCAATGGATTTCATGTGACATCAGAAGAATGATTCTGTTTTGTTTTGCTGTACTGGAAACTGAACTAAGGGATTGGCTTCATCTGTAGCCCTTTTTAAAATTTTGACAGTCTTGAGCCAGGGATTCAGCTTAGTGGTTCCAGCGTCGTCTGCCTGGCAAGTACAAGGTCCCAAATTTGATCCCTCATACCATACCACATACCACAATGCTGGGCGCTCATTCCTGTAATCCCTGCACTTTGGAGGCAGAGGCAGGAGGATTGCTATGAGTTCGAGGCTAACCTGAGCTCCATAGTAAGTTCAGGGCCAGCCTGAACTACAAACCAAAACCCTGTCTCAAAAAACTTTAAAAAGGGACCGGAGGATTAGCTCAATGGTTCCGATGCCTGACTCGCAAGTGCAAAGTCCTAGCACTTGGGAGGCAGACAGAGGAGGATTGCTGAGTTCGAGGCTTGCCTGGACTACATAGTGAGCTCAGAGCCAGCCTGAACTACAAAGTGAGACCCTGCCTCCAAAAAAAAAACACTTAAAAAAATTTTTACAGTCTTGGGCTGGGGATTTAGCTGAGTTGTGCCACATCTGGGTGTCAAGTGCAAAGTTCTGAGTTTGATCCTTGGTACCAGAATCAAAAAACAAGACAACAAAAAAAGAAACAGTTAACTAACATTTTTTTTTTTTTTTTTTTGCTTTTTGGAGACAGGGTCTCGCTCTGTAGTTCAGGCTGGCCCTGAGCTCACCATGGTGCCCAGGCAAGCCGCCGTGAACTCAGCAATCCTCCTGTCTCTGCCTCCCGAGTGCTGGGACTACAGGCGTGAGCCACCACACCCGGCACTGTGGTATGCGGCGTTGATTGCTGGTGGGCGTGAGTCTCCACGCCCAGCATTGTATGTGGTTTCCGGGGATCGAACTCAGGACCTTGCGCTTGCGAGGCAGGCGCCGGAACCACTGAGCTAACCCTCCGGCCCAGTTAACTAACATTTTGACAGTTTTTTTTGTGTGTGTGTGGTGTGGTATAATGTTTTTACATCTTTAGGGGATATACCAAGAAGAGTAACCTGTCAAATGGAATCTCTAGTTATAGTTCTTTGAGAAATCTCCATACTGATTTCCACAGTAGTTGCACAAGTCTACACTCCCACCCACAGTGGAAAAGGGTTTCTTTTCCCCTCACACCTCCTCCAGCATTCGTTACTGGTTGATCTGTTTTTTTCTTTTTTTGGGTATCGGGGATTGAACTCTGTTCCTTTAGTTGCAAGGCAGGCAATAGAACCACTGAGTTAAACCCCCAGCTCCTGTTGGTTGATTTCTTGATAGCAGCCATTCCTTTTGGAGTGAGATGGATTCTCAGTGTTGTTTTACTTTGCATTTCATGAGTGATGTTGAACGTTTTTTCATATATTTTTTTGCCATTGCTGTTTCTTCATCTGAGAAGTACCTTTTCATTGCAGGTGCCCATTTTTGAGTTAGGTCTTTAAATTTGGGTAGATCTGATTTTTTTTGTTTTTTGTTTTTTAGTCCTTTATATCTTCTAGGTAATAGTCCTTTATTGAGCTGGGTGTGGTTGGTGCATGCCTGTAGTTCCTGCACTTGGGAGGCTGAGACAGGAGAATAGCAATGAGTTCAAGGCCAACCTGGAAAAACACAGTGAGACTACCTGGAAAACAAAACAAATCCAAAATAGTCCTTTATCTGATGAATAGCTGGTAAATATTTTTTTCTCAGCACTGTGGGTTGTCCCTTCACTGTTGGCGGTTTCTCTTGCTGTGCAAAAACCTTTTTTTTTTTTTTTTTTGCTTTTTGAGACAGGGTCTCGCCTTGTAGTTCAGGCTGGCCCTGAGCTCACTATGGTGCCCAGGCAAGCCACCGCGAACTCAGCAATCCTCCTGTCTCTGCCTCCCGAGTGCTGGGATTACAGGCGTGAGCCACCACGTCCAATGCGGTGTTGATTGTTGGTGGGCATGTCTCCACGCCCAGCATTATATATGTGGTTTCCAGGGATCGAACTCAGGACCTTGCGCTTGCGAGGCAGGCGCCGGAACCACTGAGCTAACCCTCCGGTCCTGTGCAAAAACCTTTTAATTGTGCTCGCTTCGGCAGCACATATACTAAAAACCTTTTAATAAGATGAGGTCCTAGTTGTTGATTGTGGTATTTTCCATCCAGTCTAGGTTTTATTCATGAAGTGTTGGCCAACTGCAGTGACAGTCTTATTAAGTCACTAAGTTGTCCATGCTGGCCTTGAACTTGCCACCCTTACCTCAGCCTCCCATGTATGTAGCTGGAATACAGGCTGGAGTTAACACTGTACCCAGCTGGAGTGACTGTTCTGGGGTTTTGAGGGTTTGTGCTTTCTTTCCTTGCCTTACAACAGAGAGCTTTCTATCTCAGTATTGAGGATTATCTTAAACAGTCTTACTGTTAGCATTTGATACTTTTCAACATCTTTAATAGATGGATGGAATTTTATTTCATCTTTTTTGGTACTGGGGACCTTGCCATTGTGAGGCAGGTGCAGTGCCACTGCACTTGACCCTGGGTAGGTTGAATTTTAAAAGGACTAATGGAAGTGAGTGAGTGAGTGATATAAATGAAAATAATAACATGACATTATAACTTTCTGAAAGAAGAGGGAAAAATATTTCCTTTGTGAGCTTCTGTTTTATAATTATTTTCTATAATGTCAAAACTTAAGGGCTGAGTAGTACAGTGCTTGCATAATGTGTTTGAGGTCCTGGGTTCAGTCTTTTTTTTTTTTTTTTTGCTTTTGAGACAGGGTCTCGCTTTGTAGTTCAGGCTGGCCCTGAGCTCACTATAGTGCCCAGGCAAGCCTCCGCAAACTCAGCAATCCTCCTGTCTCTGCCTCCTGAGTGCTGGGATTACAGGCATGAGCCACCACGTCTGGCATGTGGTATGCGGTGTTGATTGTTGGCAGGCGTGTCTCCATGCCCAGCATTATATGTGGTTACCGGGGATCGAACTCAGGACCTTGCGCTTGTGAGGCAGGCGCCGGAACCACTGAGCTAACTCTCCGGCCCCTGGGTTCAATCTTTAGCATGCAAAAAAAAAAATCTTGTCTGTATTCCCAGTACTTGGGAGGTTGAGGCCAGCCTGGGCTACACAGTGAGTTCAAATAGCAAGATTTTTTGTCACTACCCCCATCCGATCAAAAAAGTAGACAAAATCCTAAGGCTGCAATAATTTCTAAAATTTGAGTATTTTCTGTACTTTGGGGAAGGATTGTGAGACAGGGTCAGTGTAGTTCAGGGCCCAGTTTCTATACTGATTTACATTCTTCATCATTACAGCTATTTGAAATGAGTATGCTTATTATCCACATGTTGTAGATGAACCAGTGGGGATATATTTAAGTAGCTTGTATTCTTTTCTTTTTTCTTTTATTTATTTATTTATTTATTGAGACAGGGTCTCCCTTTGTAGTTCAGAGAGGTCCTGAGCTCACTATGTAGCCCAGGCAAGCCTCGAACTCACTGATCTTCCTGCCTCTGCCTCCCGAGTGCTGGGATCACAGGCATGAGCCACTCCACCCAGCATTGTGGTATACAGTACTGATTGCTGGTGGGCGTGAGCCACCAAACTCGGTATTGTGGTATGTGTTTACTGGGATTCAAAACAGGGACCTTGTGTTTGCTATGCAGGTGTCAGAACCACTGAATTAACTCTCCGGCCCCCAGCTTGTATTCTTAGCATTGTACTATAGTGGTGAAATTTGTATGGTGTGATAAGTTGTTTTGTTGAGCTATTTCATAATTAATCTGTATCAGCATTAGAGTATAAAGTTTTCTCATAAAGCCAAAAACTTAAAAAAAATCTCAAGCAGTACAAGATGTAGATTATTATATCATTCAAAACTCTGCTTTTTTATGTTTTTGTTTTGTTTTTTTGAGACAATCTTGCTGTGTAGCCCAGGCTAGCCTTAAATTCTAGATCCTCCTGGCTCAACCTCCTAAATGCTGTGGTTGCAGATATGTTATACAACTACAGGCAAAAATTTTTCCCTTTTTAATTCTTTCTTTTGGCTTTTGTCTTTGGAGATTTTTTTTCTTCAGTGGTGGAATTAAAACTCAGGACCTTATACATGCTTGGCAAGCATTGTACCACTGAGCTATGTCCCCAGCTCTTTTTTAAGGGAAACCTAAAATGGGTAACACTAGTGAGACGATTTTTTTTAAGTTCTTGATGCTAACATTATTAATTTCAGTAAACCTTAAAGTCATAGTCGTGGATCTGTACAAATGAATTAAAGGGCTGGAAATAATTGATATCCTCATATATGATTAATAAATTTCATTTACTTTCTTTGTACATGTGCCAGTTTGATTTATGACCAAAATGGAAATGGCTTGCTTTATCAACTCTTAGTCCTTTTGGGACACATGTAATTAAAAGAGACCAGGGCCCGAGATGGAACTCAGTACAGACAGATTTGGGATAGTCTCATTTTCAGTCTTCTCATTTACTCTGTTTTTGGTACCCAGGTTAGAACTCAGGATCTTGCGCTTGTGAGGTAGGTGCAGTGGCCATTTAAATTTTAGAATACTGGCTGCCTTTTGTCTCTATTTGCTTACCTTGAAGTGGCGTTACCTCTGCGTGATTTCTTGTCTCTTTCTAGTATCCCTTTCTCTTTTTCTGCTTGATTTCTTGTCTCTTTCTAGTGTCTCTTTCTCATCTTTTTCCCTCTCCTTTTAGTGCGCTTTCCGTTGTGTGTTTGTGTGTGTGCTGGGAATTGACCCCAAGGACTTGTATTTGGCAGATACTGGCTCTACCATTAAAAGTCAGTTGTTCCCCTTTTCCCAGCTAATCTTTTGTTCTTATTTTGTTCTTTGTTTTAATTATTTCAATTGAATTGTATTTGATTCATTGGCTTTTCTGCTCATATATGTCACTGTCCCTCATACTTCTTCCTGTTGCTTCATTTCCTTGATCATATTGTCAGGCTAGATAATATGTCGTCAGCAGATCTACTCATTAGTAAGTAACAGTTTTATTATTATAACACAGCTGTGTCCATTCCTTTTTGTGTTGTCCATGGCTTTTTTCATACAAGATAATTGAGTAGCTATAATAGATTATAGTAACTTACAGTGGCAAGGTACTTTCTTCTCTGTCCTTGGCCTGCATTTTTCTGCGGCACTGAAGCTCTGAGGGTTACTAAAAATACATAGTATATTGTTTTTGGTGAAATAATAGAATCTGCTTTATCTCTAAACTCATGATTGGCACTATTACTGTAATAATCTTACTCAGTTCTTTATTTATGACCTTTAATTGGATTTAATACAAAGAATCACTTTGACTTGTCAGACCCTTTGTCATGTTTAGTGAAAAATCATACAGTGAAAAAATTGCTTAATAGCAATGATCTTCAGTAGAAAATATTCAAAGGGAAATGTGGAGGTGTGATTATTGAGGGGTAAAGAAAAATGTGATGGTAATAAAGGGAAACAAAACATGTGTTTAGGGGGTGGGAGGTTGTGGGGTGGGTAGGGTAATGGGAAAAATTGAGAATTAAATTATGTCATATACTGGTACAAATTTCCAGTATCGATTGTGATCATAACTATCAATTCCCTCTTGATCTACAAATTCATCTTATCCCTTGCTATTATTATTTTCTCTGACTTTAATAGAGAGGTTATTAAACCCAACTTCTTCAGTTATTCTCTTGACTTTGTGTTCTCAGTTTGATCTGTTATGTTACCTGTTTCTGGACTCCTGAACTTCTTGCTTTGTTCTTACTGCTTTCCTTTAGCTTGAAAACCTATTCAGGTTCCTCTCTCATTGTAAAAGTGATCTTTTTTTTTTTCTTCTTTATCTTGGATTCTTCTGTCTGTTATCTTGCCTGAAGCTGCCAATAAGTAACCACTACTTGCTGGGTCCTTTTGACTTTTTTTTTTTTTTCAATTTTTTCCTGTCATATTTTGATTTCACCCTCCTTCTGAATCTGCTCTTCTCTGTTTCTGGTGTTTGTTGGTGACTTTATCCCTGCTCGTTCTTTGGCTTCTTTTCTCTCACACTACCCTTAAAAGTGTTTTCCCAGTGTTCCATTCTTTGCCTGGATAATACTTGCTTAGGTGCTCTTGGGATTTCCCACCGTTGACACATTCTCCTCCAGCACCACCCCATGTCATTGCCTTTATCCCAGTTGGTGTTATTAGGTGGGTTTTCTCTCCCCCGTTATTTGAGTTGCTTGTGTTTGGATACTGTCTTTAATGTTCTTAAATTTTTTTCCCTTTCTTGAGTTTATTATTATATTTTAGATGTACATTATGATCACATTCAACATTGAGAATTTGTGCCTGTACATGGTGTATCTTAATTCTCATTTTTTTCCCATCCCCTGCCCTCCTTAAAACTCTCCACCCTCGGTATACAAAAGCTGTTTCCATTGTTTGGATTTTATCATCAGATTGTTTCTCCCCCTTCTTTCCCCTCCTACCCTTTCCCTTTTCCCTTTGAACATTTTCTATTTCACAATAGCTGTCATATATTCTGAACCTCATTTACACCTTCAGTTTCTTATATATGAGAAATGATACGGTATTTACACATCTGTGTCCTATTTATTTCATCTATTTAAGTATAAATGTCTCTAATTTACCATTCCTTATGTCTGAGTAATGTCCTTAATTTTTTTTTTTTTTTTTTTTTTTTTTTTTTTTTTGAGACAGGGTCTCGCTTTGTAGTTCAGGCTGGCCCTGAGCTCACTATGGAGCCCAGGCAAGCCTTGAACTCAGCAATCCTCCTGCCTCTGCCTCCCGAGTGCTGGGATTCCAGGTGTGAGCCACCATGCCCCTGCACTGTGGTATGTGGTACTGATTGCTGGTGGGTGTGAGTCACCACTCCCAGCACTGTATGTGGTTACCGGGGATTGAACTCAGGACCTTGCGCTTGCGAGGCAGGCTCTGGAACCACTGAGCTAAATCTCTGGCCCAATGTCCTTAATTTTTTTTTTTTTTTTTTTGAGACAGGGTCTTGCTTTGTAGTTCAGGCTAGCTCTGAGCTCACTGTGTAGTCCAGGCAAGCCTCAAACTCAGCAATCCTCCTGCCTCTGCCTCCCGAGTGCTGGGATGACAGGCGTGAGCCATAACGTCTAGCACTGTGATATGTGGCATTGATTGCTGGTGGGCATGAGTCTCTACACCCAGCATTGTATGTGGCTACCGGGGATCGAACTCAGGACCTTGCACTTGAGAGGCGGGCACCGGAACCACTGAGCTAACCCTCCGGCCAAATGTCCTTAATTTTTAATTCTTAGGGTATCTTTAATTTTTAATCCTTAGCACCCAGAATAGGGTTTGGCATGCAGTTTGACTCAATTTAAATGTCTCTGAATAAATGAAATTTAGGTCTTAGCACTTTTTTTTTTCTTTACTGCATTAATAATTGAACCCCTGGGGCCGGAGATTTAGTTCAGTGGTTCCGGTGCCTGCCTTGCAAGCGCAAGGTCCTGAGTTCGATCCGGATCCTGGTGACCACATACAATGCTGGGTGTGGTGACTCAAGCCCACCAGCAATCAATACCACTTACCACAGTGCTGGGTGTGGTGGCTCACGCCTGTAATCCCAGCACTTGGGAGGCAGAGGCAGGAGGATTGCTGAGTTCGAG
>PVIC010050998.1:0-12619 GCA_004025085.1 Thryonomys swinderianus
TATTAGGGCCAGAGATTTAGCTCAGTGGTTCCAGCGACTGCCTAGCAAACCCAAAATCCCTGGTGCAATCCCAGGTAACCATGTACAACGATACTGGGCGTGGTGGCTCAAGCCCACCTGTAATCAGTACCATGTATCACAATTGCCAGGTTTGGTGGCTCACGCCTGTCGTCCCAGCACTTGGGAGGCAGAGGCAGGAAGACTGCTGAGCTCCAGGGTTGCCTGGGCTACATAGTGAGGTCGGGGCTAGCCCGAACTACAAAGCGAGATCCTGTCTCAAAAAAAAAAAAAAACTTTAAAAGCAATACATGTTCTCTCATACCACGTGCACTTTGTCTGGACCTTAACCACACAAAACGGCTGATATAATTTCAGGCATCTGTATTCGGTATCACTCAGTAGAAAGCCACTGTTTGTCGATCCTACCTCTTAAACCCAGCTCTGCATCTGGCCTTGGCGACCTGTTACAGTCCCATTCCCTTTGGAGGTAGAAGCTGCGTCACCGAGTATGGCCTTCTGTGCGGCAGTGGCCCTACTTACCGTGGCCTCTCTGTCCAGGAAGTGTGTTCATGTCCCCAAGAACACAGGTCTTCTAGGATAGTTCAGTCCACCCCTCCCGCACTGGGTGCTCCAGGCCACGGCTGTTCTGACAACAGCCTTCCGTGGCCTATGCTGGTCTCTAGACTCCAGAGAAGTTTTCAGCACATTTGGGAGAGACGGCGAGGAGGGTCCACAGGTCCTGCTGTAATTATGTTGCTTGGAACCGTTGCCCTGGAAATGCTGAGTAGCAGGAAAATGACCAGTGCTCGCCCACTGAGCACTCGCCTCCAGCTCTGCCATGGCTGGTGTCCCTCTTTTGTTGTCCACTGCTCAACTCCCCTTTCACACACGGTGCCCCCAACGCTACAAAGCAGCTGAACACGCTCTCTCAGACACAAGTTTCCCACCAGAGCACACCTGTCCTTGTGCTTCTTGAGGAATGGAAAATTACCACCCCCCAGTTTCTTGACTGCAAGGTTGAAGCTAGGTCAGCCCAGACAAACAGGATGCTATCGGGCAGTAACATGCTGTACCCTAGCAAAAATAGGTCGTTTGACAAGGTACATAAAACCGCAAGGCTTGTAAAGCCCAAGGACCAATGAGAGACTGCTCCATGGTCCTCCACCCTTTGTTTAAATTCTGCGTAAAAGAGGGCTGTCGTCAACCTCCGCTGCTGCTCCCGGCCCGCGCCTCTGTTGGCGGCGGAGGCACCCAGATTCGAATCTGCTAATAAAACTTGTACCAAGCTCCTACATTTGGCCGACTGGAGTTCATCACCCGGGTGGGGGTCTCTGCTCCTCCGGGGTGGCCTCGTCTCCCCTCAACACTTCTTTGCTCAGAATTATTACACTGTGATGGCTCTTCATTAGTTTTCTATTACAGAACAAAAAACACAGACGTCCTGACAGTAAATGGCTGGGTTTTTCCACACTCAGTAATTCCTATCTCCAGCAGTAGCTCAGAATTCTCCAGTGGAGTCCAATCCTGACACCTCTATGTTTGCAATACAGTGGACCCTTGAGTTATGACCAGCCTGACATACAAACAAATTCAGTTACAACTGGAATTTTGATTTTAAGTTACACACAAAGTCTTGATTGTGACCCAAATACTGGCTGCTTGTGCTTCCAGTTGGTCTCAGATACAGATTATTAAAAGCAAAACATTTATTGCTACATTTTAGGCTATAGAAGGACAGCACTTATCACCAGGAATTGCATTCTTATGTGGTACATCCCGCCTCTTTTCCTCGTTCCCCGCCTCCCCCAGCTCCTGCCCCTCCCTATGTATAAAACGTCTTTCAATGTTGTGTTTCCGTTTTCACTTTATTTCCTTGTTCCTTTTTCTCTCTTTCTCCTCCTTTGAGCCCCTTTCTCATTTGAAGATTTTTTTCATTGCCCAACACCTATTATACATTTCAGTCCTTACTTTTAGTTTCTCATAGGAGAGAAAGAAGGTGGTATTTATTTCACTTAAGAATGAAGGGGGTTTGTAAGCCAAAGGCCCACATTCTGAGGACCCTCATTTCCAACCAAGATAACTGCAAGCTACAGCCAACTACCCTTTCTTGAAACGTACTCAGCCAAAGAAGCACTTTTTTTTCCTGGAAATAAAGCTATAAATTCTATCTTGAAAGACAGAACAACTATACTACAAGAAAAGTTTAAAACTCACTAAGTTATGGATTAGTGGCCCTGAAAAGCACAATTTGGCCACAAAAAAATATTGTATATGTACTCTGGTATGAGAAACTGAAGGTGTTAATGAGGTCTACAAGGTATGATGGATACTGTGAAATTGAAAATATTCAAAGGGAAATGTGGTGGAGGGTGAGTAAAGACGGGTTAAAAAAAGTGATGGTAATAAAAAAAGGAAAACAAAGCTTAAGTATTTAGGGGGTGGGTTGTGGGGTGGGTAAGGAAATGGGAAAAAATGAGAATTAAATTGTGTCATATACTGGTACAAATTCCCAATATTGAGTATGCTCATGATATATATATATATATGCAATGTACCAATAAAGAAATGGAGCAAGAAAAAAATGTGCATTTCACAAACTGATAGAAGAAGGCCTGGTTAATTTAATCTTATAAATTCTGTTCTGATATTATATTATAAAAGCTTCACTCTAAGCTGTTTTACTCTTTCAGGTAAAATATTTCAAGTGTAGGCAGAGGTAGGAGGACTGCTGAGTTCGAGGCCTGAACTACAAAGCAAGGCCCTGTCTCAAAAAAAAAAAAATTTCAACTATAGAGGCAAGCATCTATGTTTAATTTAAATATGTATAAAATACAGTGTAGGGCTGGAGGATTGGCTCAGTGGTGCCGGCGTCTGCCTCCCAAGCGCAAGGCCCTGAGTTCGATCCCCGGTAACCACATACAATGCTGGGCGTGGAGACTTATGCCCACCAGCTATCAATACCACATGCCACAGTGCTGGGCATGGTGGCTCATGCCTGTCATCCCAGCACTCGGGAGGCAGAGACAAGAGGATTGCTGAGTTCGCGGCAGCTTGCCTGGGCTACATAGTGAGCTCAGGGCCAGCCTGAACTACAAAGCGAGACCCTGTCTCAAAAACAAAACAAAACAAAACAAAAAAAATACAATGCAGTGTTGTACCCTAGATATTTTTCTTTTATGAGATGGTCTCACTTTGTAGTTCAGACTGGCCCTAAACTCACTATACTGTAGCCCAGGCTACCCTCAAACTCTTTTTTGGCAATTCTCCTATCTCTGCTTCCCCATTGCTGGGATTACAGGCATGACCCACCATGCCCAACATTGTGGTGTGTGGTGACAGGGATATAACTCAGGACTTTGCACTTGCCAGGCAAACACTGGAACCACTGAACTAATTCTCCAGTTCTTAACTGATTTTCAATACAGATTCTAACTTGAGTTATTTTCCTCTTCGTTTTAAGAATTGTATTGATACCAAAGGGAATTTGGTGTGGGAATGTAATGAGGGGAAGGAATAAATACGATTCTGAAAGAAAATAAAAGAGCATGTATATAGGGGGTGGGTGGGTGGGTAGGGAGGTGGGTAAAAATGACAATTAACTTGTGTCATATACTGGTACAAATTCCCCAATAATATGTGTGACTGTGAGCTGTATATAAAATGTACCAATAAAGAACTCAATTTTTAAAAAACTGTATTGATAAATGTAATCCCTATTTCTTCAATATCTTTGCACATCTCCTGACATAGTGTCTCCTCCTTACTCCAAAATGACACAGCAGCTAAAAAGTCATCCACCCCATTTATTCAGTGATAACAAACATACCTTCTGAAGTTATGGAAAATTTGTTCCCTTCAGAGGAACTTAAATTCAGTTTCTTCAGCTTTCTGCAGTTACACAGGTGCCGCAGAGCAGTATCAGAGACATCACAACTTTGCAGATACAGAGTTTGGACATCGGGATGTAAAATCTGTAACAAATACATGACTTTGAAAAATACGTTTTTCTGCAAATTGAAACATTTACCTCATCATCAGTGTTTTGGTCATCATAACCGAAAAGTAGCTGATGGAAAATATAGCAAAGAACATAGAAATATATCCATGTGGAGACAGATCTGTCAAGCAAGAAAAGGGTAAGCCTGCTCCCAGCTGAGCTGCAGTGGCCAGGGCCCCCGAGTCCTTATGGGGCCCCAAAACTGCTGAGCTGGCTGGCGCAAAGCAAGGGCCCGAGAACCGGGCAGCGTCACTGAGGGAGCGATCCCTTGCCCTGCATCTGCGTCCGCTGTGTGCCTCTGCTCACCGCGGAGTCTATACGACTCACAGGGCTGCAGTGCTGCCTGTCTAGGGTGGTCACCTGCTTCGCCATCAGGGACCCGAGCAAACCAACCCCACACCGCCCCGTGTGTGTGCAGGGGCAAGAAGCATAGGGCACTTTCAAAGCATTCTCAGCGCCCTTCCTGGTGGCATCTTTTTCTTTTTTTTTCTTCCATAATGGAAAAGGTTTTCTTTTTCTGAGTATAAAATAATGTACCAGTTTTGTAAAACATTCCAACAAAACAGAAAATTTATAATAAAGTATGAGAACAACACTTTCTATGCTGGGACACTAAGTGGGTGTTACATGTCACATATCTTATTTATTCTCTTTTTCTTTCTTCTCTGTGCTTAACCCTCCCCCCACACCAGGTGGGATTCACTGGTCATTTCTGTTTTATAGAGTGAAATGGAGCCCTGTGAGCTTAGGAAGCCAGCATGAATTCTTTACAACATGGTACTGTTGTATATGAAAAATATGACGTTCCTTATTGCATCTTTCAGAGCAAAAATAAACATAAGACTGGGTTTTATTTTCAGGGAAATATGGTATCAGGTAAAAAGAACTGTCTGAGAAGTGAGCTGGAATTTGTGCTCTAGGGCTGCCATTATAACACACCACTAACACAGTGTTTTAAAACAACAGAACTTGGGCCGGAGGGTTAGCTCAGTGGTTCCAGCACCTGCCTCGCAAGCGCAAGGTCCTGAGTTCGATCCCTGGTAACCACATACAATGCTGGGCGTGAAGACACACCCACCAACAATCAACACCGCATACCACAGTGCCGGAAGTGGTGGCTCACGCCTGTCATCCCAGCACTCAGGAGGCAGAGACAGGACGATTGCTGAGTTCGTGGCGGCTTGCCTGGGCACTATAGTGAGCTCAGGGCCAGCCTGGACTACAAAGCGAGACCCTGTCTCAAAAAGCGAAAAAAAAAAAACAGAACTTGATCTTTCCTTCCTTCCTTCCTTCCTTCTTTCTTTTTTTGACTAATAGGGGCTAGAAATCCAAAGCAAGGTGTTGGTAAGCATCAGGTTTCAGAGAACTCTGCCTCACTGACAGCCAAGGGCCAGCAACCTCACACAGTTCTAGACTGCAGGTCCAACACTCCAGGCTCCCCACAGACTCAGTTCTCTCCTGGTCGTGTCCTTACAAGGACATGGGTCGTACTGGATCTGGGCCACTCTCTTCTGGTGTGACCTCATCATCACTGATGGCATCTGCAAAGGCCCTATTTCCAAATAAGGCCATGCCCTGAGATGCTGGAGGATAGGACCTCAACATTTTTGGGGTGGCAGGATGGAAGACAATTCAACCCAGAATACCACTTAATGGTCAACTGCATATCTAGAGAAGTGGAACACTGTTCTCCTGTTTGCTATTAATTGAAGCAAAAATTCTAATTTCTATTCTGTGAAGTCAGATACTAATTGTACAGAAGTGATGAGTGAAAATGCTTTTCCTACATAAATATATTTCTGTCCAGTAGAGACGACAGCTTTAGTGGACAGCTTTATTGCCCTAGAATATATTCTTCAATCTTGTGTCTAATTTAGTAAATGACCTCAGCTTCACGTTAGTAAGTTACCTTAGCTTTTTCTTTCGTATCAGTTTATGTATGTATAGATACAATAAGTATCAGGGTTTGTTTTTTGTGTGTGGGGAGTACCGGGAATTGAACTCCGGAATTTGTTCTTGCCAGCTGCACATGGTGACACTGAGCTACATCCTCACACCAGAAGGTATCAGTTTCTCCGATACTCTTTTGAATGTTTTGTATTTACACACTGTTTTATTCATGTGTAAGAACTTTATTTCTAACACACTGACAACTCAGAGGAAAACAATAGCTTTTACAAAGCATTCACAAAGTTATGAAAATGTAAGTAGCATGAAAGCTTGGAAGAAAACCACCAATGTTCCAGTGCTTCAGCACTAGGCTACCTCCCTCCATTAACCTAATTTCTCACCTTCCCTTGAACTGAGAATGGAAGTTTCTTCCGTTTCCCAAGTTGTGCCCTCACTTTTAAGCCCAGTGATTTTCCAAGCAACACCTTCAAGCAAATGCATACAAAATAACACTTTTCTCTGTTTGAGGCTCTTCCTTTGGACATTAGTCCAGTGAGCCAGTGTTGACCTGAAACTTGAAATAAAATCCTCCAGTCTCTCCTGTCTCTTTAATCTCCTAAGATATGGACATTTTCGTTATCTGGAGGAAAAATGTTCCAGATCATTTGTATTTTAAAAGGATTGCTAATTCTCCTACACCTCCTTGCTGCAAAAAAATAAAACTAAAGCCATATTTAAATAGTAAAACACAGATCCATGCACATACCTGTAACTGAGCACTTGGGAAGTTGAGGCAGGAGGAGTTTAAGTTCAGGACTGTCTGGACTACAAAGCAAGACCTTGTCTGAAAAACAAAGCAACTCAAAAGACATACTCTTGCTTGGAAGTTACATACTCTTACCTCATTTATATTTGAATCTGTTATCCGTCCCTTAACACTCATTAGTTTAATCAATCCATCTTTTATGTTGGGAGGCAAAGGCTTAATGTCTGTGATGTACCTGGAAATAGTCTCCACAATGTACCAAAGGCATCTGAAAGACAGACACAATATAGTAATTACACTGTACCACCCTGTTTCCTAATGCTTCTTAGCAGACAGGTCTTTCACGGAGAGTATGCATATTTTTGCAGACATTTACAAATCTGGCTCAGCAAGGTTTGAATTCTACTCAATGTGTAGTTACAGATGAGATGCTTTTCTTCTACATTTTTCTCAGAATATCTCATTTATCAAACCATATCCCAAATGACCAAAAGTATATCTAATCAGTCTAACTCCCACGGTGTAACACCAAGATTTCAGTCTTGTACTCCTAGATGAACAGTAAACTCAGGCACACTAATTGAAAAACTTTTATTTGTTAATACAACAAGCTTGCTTCACTATTTTTCTTTAAAATCACCTAAGTTAGCCAGATGTGGTGGTGAAACAGTAGGATGACAAAACTAACCTGGACAACTTAGCAGGACCCTGTCTCAAAGAGTAAGTGAAAAGCACTGAGGATGTACATCTGTGATAAAGTGCCTGACTAGGCCGGGCGTGGTGGCTCACACCTGTCATCCCAGCACTCGGGAGGCAGAGGCAGGAGGATTGCTGAGTTTGAGGCTTGCCTGGGCACCATAGTGAGCTCAGGGCCAGCCTGGACTACAAAGCGAGACCCTGTCTCAAAAAAAAGAGTGCCTGACTAGCATACATGATGCCTTGAGTTCAGTCCCCAGGTCAGTGAAGAGGAAAAAAAAAAACCCAAAAAACCAATTATGTGGGTTAAAAATATTACATGGGTGATAAAAATCACTTGAGAAATGCCAGGCATGGTGGCTCATGCCTATAATCCCAGCAATCGGGAGGCAAACCCAGGAGGATTACCTAGAGTTTGAGGCTAGCATGAGCTACATAGTGAGCTCAGGGCCAGACTGAACTACAGAGTGAAACCCTGCTGCAAACACACACACACACACACACACACACACACACACACACACACACACACAGAAAAGAAAAAAGGTCCAGAAAGACAATCATAAAAGGCTGTTGGTCAGACAGAGCAATTTATTAAATGTACTGCTACAAGGGAGACTACTTTGACAGGGTTTGGGTGAAATCTCTCTAGGGAAAAGTTAGACAAGAGAATGTATGTAGAGTCCACCCCTCTCCAAAGATGTATCCATATTTCAGGAAGACAAAATCAATTTCTTTTTTTTTTTTGAGACAGGGTCTTGCTTTCTAGTTCAGGCTGGCCCTGAGCTCACTATGTAGCCCAGGCAAGCCTCAAACTCAGCAATCCTCCTGCCTCTGCCTCCCGATTGCTGGGACGACAGGTGTGAGTCACCAGGCCCGGTGACTTTTTTTTAAGAGTAGGAAAAATTTATTGAGAGATACCTTCTGCCGAGGAGAGACAGAAGCAGGAACCAAAAGTAGGTGCCCCAGTCTGACTTTTTGTAACAGATGGTGTCACCCTCGTATGGAGGACCCTAGAAGACAGAGTGTATTGCACAAGACCCACTATACTGTGACCTTCAGAGAATAAATGGAAAATGCACACGCAGCCATCTCACTGGACCAAGGCTACCTAAGTAACAGGTCCGGTTCTAATAAAGGTCTGCAAGCTAATGGACACCAGTTTGAGCACTTCTTATAATTATAGAGGCCAAAGGTAACTTGCATTAATCTCATGATGCCTCAATAAATTTAATATTAAAATATTTACACAAGTTTTTATTTTCCTGAAGTATTTACACTTTTCTTGGCACACTTGGCATATAAACTATACTGAGCCATCTATGCAATATGATTTGTTCTAAGTCTTATACTTGAGACAATTTATTAGTAATTAGCCCATAAGCTCTTTGATGAGTTCACCTAAAGAAACAATTTTTGACAAAACATCTCCCTAGTTCTAATGTTGTTATATAAAATCTTGCTCTTTTTCCCTCTGGATCCTCTTCCATAAACTTAATTATGGCTTCACCTATCATTCAGAAAAACTTTACTCCTGGGGCCAGGGATTTAGTTTGGTGGCACTACACCTATCTTGCAAATACAAGGGCCCCAGTTTGATCTCCAGTACTGCAAAAAAAAAAAAAAAAATTAGTAATTCACTCCCAATTATACCTCAACTCCTAATCTCTTTAAGATTAGAAATTATATTATCACTGCCTTCTTGATATTCCTACTAACGTTCTGACTTGTCTTCCCCAGGAAACACTTCTGGCTAACAGTCTATCTTTCACCCAGCCAATCAAAGCTGAAGACGTGGGTGATATCTGATTCTTCTTCTTCCTTGGTCTCTCTGTTCAAACCTATTCTCACAGCAAAGGGTCCCCCCAAAGCAGTGCTCTCAAAGTGCAAGGATGTCCACAGTCCTCCATGGAGGACTTCACACTCCATGGACTAGGGCGCGCACTCAGTAACACAGCTGAATGACTCGAGCTCAAGATCTGTACTTTGCTACAAAGCAGAAGCTGCCTTGGGACCCACTAGCAGCCTCAGACTGTGCTTGCCCCAAAGGGTTATAAATGGTGGTCCTAAGGTCAAACACAGACCCTTCGAGGGGAGACAATATGTGCTAGTGTGACGATACAGGCTGTGTGGCCATCCTTTTTCATCCTTTTTGCCTTTCAGGTTTTGGATCATTTTCTTGACTTCTGTTTCCTTTCCTCTTTTTACTAAGCACTATAGTTTAAACTTCTATTTACATGAATATAAATACATTTAGTCTTTTTTGTTTTGAGACAGGGTCGCACTATGTAGCTCAGGCAAGCCTTGAACTCAGCAATCCTCCTGCTTCTGCCATCCAAGTGCTGGGATGACAGGCCTGAGCCACCAAACCCGACATTTGTAGTATGTGGTACTGATTGCCAGGGTGTGAGCCACCACGATCATTATTGTTATATGTGGTTACCGGGAATCAAACCAGGAATCTTGCACTTGCTAGGTAGGTGCTGGAACCACTGAGCTAAATCTCTGGCCCCCCAGTCCTTTGTATTTTGAGACAAGGTCTCACTAACCTGCCTATGCTGTCTTCAAACTAGCAGTCATCCTTCTTTAGCCTGCCAACTGCTGACTGGGATCACAGGAGTGCACCCCATGCTCTGCTTCTCTTTTCTAATAGTATTACACAGCTAAATTAGGAATATAATTGCCAGGCAGACAGGGCTGAGCCCTTGAGTAGGACAAAAGGTGAAAACACCCACCTCTGTGACCAGTCATCACAGCTGGAGGCCAAACCTGAGATAGCACAAAAGGCCCAGGCCTATGTACATCCCCAAGGGATGAGATAAGGCATCACACCTGGTCTGGTAGAGTCCAGAGAGGCTTCGGTCCCATGTACTCCTGCTTAGACTTGCTTCCCTCTCCAGTCTTCATCTAAGTGACTCTTAGTGCTAACTGATCACACCTGTAACCCATGTTCTACTCACAAAACTTCCCTGTAAGGTCTGCCTCCTGGCTGCTCATTTGGGTCCCCTCCTGCCTCTCAGGAGCTACCTTTTCAATAAATGTTTTCCTACTGTTAACCTCCACTGTTTCTAGAACTCATTCTTTGATTTTAGGGAACAAAAACTATCTCAGCATTCTGGACCCCTAACAAGTGGGGAGAGAGTATTTCATATTCAACTCCTGCAACAATTGTATGGCTTCAGGTTTCACTACACCTTTACTTCTCATGTGTCCTCCACTCAAACTGGAATACCACCTCTGGTCTTCTTTCATTTTAGGGTTCTGCTTCCTCTTGGGTGCTTTTCTTGGAATTTGCAACTGTCAGGTGCTACCAGATCTCAAATGGAATACCTTCTACAAAACCTCCTACACCTGTATTTTTTTATCAGAAATTTCAAAATATTTAGATAACTTTTCTTTCCTAGTATTATTCTACCATTATGACATTTATTTACACATGTATCCCCTATCTTATAAGATTGGACCTCTGTTATGCTAACTACTTTGTTCAACCTTCAGCACTGGGATTCATTTCCACAAGTGATCTTGATCTACATGCTCAACTGAATACCGACAACCTCCTAAAAAATTTTTAAAAACCTGGATAGCCAGGCGTGGTGGCTCACGCCTGTCATCCCAGCACTCGGGAGGTAGAGACAGGAGGACTGCTGAGTTCGAAGCTTGCCTGGGCTACAGAGTGAGCTCAGAGCCAGCCTGAACTACAAAGCGAGACCCTGTCTCAAAAACAAAAACAACAACAACAACAACAACAAAAAACCTGGATACCTGGAAACAAAAGACTTAATTCTGGCCATGATAATGGGTAATGTCAAATCCTATCTTTTATAGGGTTTTCAGCAGATTGGTACTCCAGGCAGCATTTTAATTTTTCCAGGCATGGCATATAGGAACGGACCGAAAGCTCCTGGAGTGAAGCGACCGCCACGCTAACCACAATGTGCAGCAGAATTTCGGGGTGAAAGGTCACAGTGAGCTCGTCAGCCGGGGCTCGCGGGTGTCGGCGCATCCTGTCCACGCGCCAGGGGACGGGGCTCGCCGGGCGTCACAGACCCCGGCTCAGGGCGAGGCGCCGCCAGCCAGGCCCGGGCGGCCCGGCTCTCCCGCCGCCGTGGCCCACCGACCCGCGACGGAACCGGCCGGCCGAGGCCCCACGGGCGCCTCAAAGGACTGAGGCTCTGCGGACAGACCGGTGCCAACCGCGACATCCAGGGCCGCCGGGGCCAGGACGCCCTGCGCGCCCAACCTCCGCGCACCCGACGCGCCCGGGAGCTGGGACCAAGCTGGGGGGTGGCCAGGGGACCGGCAGAAGAGCAGAACCGGGCGCGGCGTACTCACAGGTCCAGGAGCCGACTGACCCGCCCCGGGCTCCACATCGCCGCCGCCCAGGGAAGCCTTGCCGCGGACTGGGACCGGCCCAGCGCTCCAGGGACCATCAGCCAACTCTCTGCCGCTCGCGGAGCGTAGGTCTTGCGGATGGTCAAGGAGCTGAGTGGGTGTAGACATGAAGAGACTACAAAGGGAGAGAGAGCCCCTGGGGCGGAGTCACGGCTCGCTGCACGGAAGGGTCTGGGTTTGGCAAAATGCAGACACTCCCTGGGAGCAGAGCGGGCGCAGCAGGAGTACTGGTCCCTCCTACAGGCGCTCGTCCTTGCACTGCGCCTGCGCGGCCTCTCGGGACCACCACAGAGCAGGCGCGGGAATGGCTCCGTCCTCTACCAAGGCGACTGTGCAGGTACAGTTAGGGGCTGTGCTGTGAGCTTCTGGGTGTTTTTTTTAGTTTAGTTTTGTTTCTCCCCAATAATCTTATGAAGTCGGTGTTATTTGGCCTCATTTTACACTTGATCTTAGCCAAAAGGCCGAGAAGCGATTATTTAGCCTTATTTTATAGTGAGGCTACTCCATGATAACAGACTTTGAGTGAGAATTTTATTGTGGGCAAAGAGTCGCACACCAATCAAAGCGGAAGGAAAAGCGTTTTTCATTCTCCTTGTAAATTAACATACTTTTAATCTTTCCTCCGTGCTGGGGATGGAGCTCAGGGCCTCACACACGCTGGGCAAGTATTCTAACACTGGGCTACACTCAGGGCCTTTGAAAAAGTACGTGTTTTTAAAGTTCTGAGACTGGGTTTCTCCCAAATCGCATTGGGGTGTCCTGAGCAAAGAATTAAGATGGACATGCACAAGTGAAAGTGCTGTGGCAAAGCAGAAGCTCCGTGTCACAGCCAAGCGTTACAGCTCGGTGTCGCACCAAGTGCCGCAACTCTGAGG
>PVIC010050999.1:0-12618 GCA_004025085.1 Thryonomys swinderianus
AAGAAAGAAAGAAAGAAAGAAAGAAAGAAAGAAAGAAAGAAAGAAAGAAAGAAAGAAAGAAAGAAAGAAAAGAAAGAAAGAGAGATGTTTAGGGCCAAACACTAACTCCACTTTAGAAAATAATTTTGAAACTGTAGAACTCAAAATGCCAGTTTTTTTCTTGAAAACAGAAGAAAGGAATACTAATGAATTTTGCTTTTTGATTATATGTCATGATAGAAAATATCTGTAGTAAAATCAGGAGAAAAAGTCAAAATAACCTTGCTTCTTCACACAAATTTGATTTTTAGAAAATTCTTGTTTATATCTGACAATAGGGTCATGTAATCATAACTCTGAATTAATACTGCTGCAGACAAATCTATGAGCTTTGTCATTTTTTCTTTCATGTACATGCTTTAATCAATATCTCATGACTAGGTAAGCTAAAAATGTAACTTGACTGTAAACTTTGTTATTATTTTCTTACTCACCTGTACTTTGCAGTAAAATCCAGATAGTAGAACAAAAAATATTATTATTTTGCACTCTGGAATACTTGGCTCAATAGGTTATCAGAGTAATTACTCAGGAACATTGACTAGTTGCAATGAAAATGATAATAGTTTCTTTTCACTGACACTTAAAAGTTTGTAACATTTTCAAGGGATATTTCCATAATTACCTAACTTCAAGAATTTAAAGATATTCCAATGTGTTAGTTGCTTCTGCTCTCATAAATAACCTTCCACGTTGTAATAAAAACAAAACAAAAAAAAAAATGTTTGCCAAAATGAGGAAGTTTGAAATAAACTTCCATTATCAAGGTTGTCGCTTGTTCGGGACCAAGATTGAAACTGAAGAATATTCAAATTCTACCGTCCTTATGTATAAAACATTCTCGTTTCCCCAGTTCAGAACGAGGTCGGCACCAAGTCCCAAGTCCATTTGGGGGAGCAGGACGTTTGGGGTGGCCCTCAGGGGCATCTGCCTGCCTCTTCCTTTCACGCTGTCCCGAGGTAGCATGGTCACCCGTCCTATTCCTAGAAGTGTCTTACAAAACGTCTAAGATCGAGAACGTGGCTGCTTCTCTTCCCGCTTGTCATATTCTTTTCCCACAGAAAACATTTTCTGGACTACATTTGAAGGAAGAAGAAAGGCGTTTATTGAGGCCCCTCCAAAATTAAATGAGGTCACGTTGGGACGCGATCCCAGTGTCTCCAGTGTAGGTGAGGATTCACCCTGAGCCATCGCGAGTTGCGATGTTCTGGGACAGTACGGCAAGGTGTCGTCGGAGGAGCTGCGGATCATGGCGTGGAAGTGGGCTAAATCACGGGCTTCACTGTGTTCTTGGAAAGCCACCTGGCAGTGCCCGCTGCTTATTCATTTGGGTTTACACAGATAAATGTAAAAATCGTACGACTTGATGAGACTTTGGATATTTAAGACTCAGAAGTACAAGAAGAAAACTCACCAGCGTTATTTGATAGCTCTGCCCTTTAACACGTGCACTTCTTTACCCCAGATATGGTATGCATCGAAAAAGTAAAGTCAGCTCGCTATTTACAAAGTCAAGTGAGGCAGGAACATATTTACCTCGGGACTGAGGAACTAGAGGTGACACAGCGCCTGGTGCTTCTAATCAACGTCCAATCATCCATCCAAGGCAGTGCAAATAAACCTGGAAATTCAGATCGGTCAGTGACCTCTGGGGATTTCTGTACTTTTTGTCAGTTTTGAATTTTTTGTGAAAGTTTCTTATAGAGTTTCCTTATCTTTTCTCTGGTATGAGAGCCTGTAGATGTAAATGTTTTCTAGAATGAATGATATATTTTGTAAATTAGGAAATATTCAAAGGGAATGTGGTGAGGGAACACAATGAGGGGAAAGAATATGATTTGGAAAGAAAAAGGAATAGCATGTATATAAGGGGTTAGGGGTTGTGGGTGGGTAGGGATATGGGTAAAAAATGAGAATTAACTTCTGTCATATACTGGTACAAATTCCCCAATGTTGAGTGTGATTGTGAGCTTTATATAAAATGTACCAATAAAGAAATCAATTAAAAAACAATTTCCCTCGTCCTTTTTTAAACGTTTAGTGTTCTCTTAAATTCTTGTTCCACAGCTCATTCTGTGATTTGCTCGATGCAAAGTGCCCTTCTCTTTGGTAGTACTTTTCTCCCCAGCTACCTGCTTCTCTTTAAAATAGATTTTATCTATATCTTTGCTTAAATTTCTTGTTGAAGAGTCCCCCTTAGCTTCCCATGTCCATCTGAATAAGTATGTGTTGGATATGTACCTTACAAAATGCAATTTAGATTAATTTTGTTAAGACCATCTTTAAAATATCTAGGTACTTAAAGCAATTAAGCAAAGTCATTTGACATGTATGTGTAGCATATTGGTTTTGAGATGAAAAGATTAAAAAATTACCTGTTTGAGCTATTTCTTTGGCAACAATATACACCATCTGATACTCATTTTAACAGTGTATAAATCATGGCTGTATATATATATATAAGTAAAAGCACTGTTTTTAATTTAAGACTCCAAGAGCCAAGAAAGATAAGCTGATCTTAAAAGATCTCCATAAATGAGAGAAACAGATGTCAGAGACTGTCTCTCAGGGTTCTTTTCTGCTTAGGAATGCTCATTGCTCCTTGAGTCCTTGAGCTCTAGGAAAGCAGAGAATGGCATGCCGTTCCTTGTCAGGCCAAGTGCCCCTTTGCCTAGAACTGAAGCGCAAAGAAGCAGAGATGAAAAGAAACCAGTACTGGTCAGATGACTTGAAACGCTACATTTCAGTGCCTCATTGAAAAAGCCCAAGAATGCAGAACTACTTCCTATCAGCCTCTTGTGAGAACTATTTAATCATGTGGTAAAGAAAAAAAAAAGCCCTTTCCTGTATCATAAATCCACTAGAGATGGCAATAACAGTACACTGAAAAAATGTACTAGTGTGCCAGGCGTGGTGGCTCATGCCTGTAATCCCAGCACTTGGGAGGCAGAGACAGGAGGATTGCTGAGTTTGAGGCTTGCCTGGGCTACAGAGTGAGCTCAGAGCCAGCCTGAACTACAAAGCGAGACCCTGTCTCAAAAAAAAAAAAAGTACTAGTGTGTCAGTGAGGAAACCTGGGTCCTAATCCTTATTTTTCCACGTATTAAGCATAGTCCTCAGAAAAGTCACTTACACTACTCTCTGGTTCCTTTATCTCCTAAATTAGCACAATAACACCCCTGCCAACCAGTTAAGATAGCTGTTGCAAGAGTCAAGTATTTGAATGTTTTCAGAAAGCAAAGTATACGTACAAATTTTATTTTTAACAGGAAATCAATTTTTTCATTTTGGAGAAGGATAAATACTGGCCAACATGAAGCTCAAAGTGACTCCACAGATAGCCAGTGGTTGTGTGGTCCGGACTTGGAGAGAAGACTGAATGAGACACAGGTTCTTGGCTTCTTAATGTTCCTGCAGTAGTTTAAGTCATCAGAGCAGGGGTAGTGTTCAAATAAGAATGTATATAAGTGGCAGTTCTAGCATATCCATCATATGAAAAAGATATTTTATTAAACTATTTCTTTTGAAATATACTTTTTCAGAAGGTTGAATAGATAGTGCAGGGAGGTCTCATGTGCAAATGGCATAGTATCTCCAAGTGATTATGTTCTTCTAACCATAGTGCAATATCAAAATGAGGCCACTGACATAAAAACAATGAATGTGTATACTCTATATCAGTTTATCACACATGTATATTTACATATCCATATCACAGTCAAGTTAATAGTTTTATTGCTATGGACATACCCTCATACTTTTACTTGCTAGTCATAAGGCTATACCTACCATCTCCTTTGTCATAGGTTAGTCAGCCAGTGAGCATGGACTTTTCAAGAAATATATGTGAGCCAAATTCTGATGGTCTTTCAAAGAAATGAAAATGAATGTTCATTATGAACATTCAGTCTATCATGTTTGACTGACCATGATTCTGAACTGAGACCTCACATTCAGATTTTTTTTTTTTTTTGAGAAAGAGTCTCCCTTTGTAGTTCAGGCTGGCCCTGAGCTCACTATGTATCCCAGACTAGCCTCGAACTCAGCAATCCCCCTGTCTCTGCCTCCCAAGTGTTGGGCTATGTGGTATTGATTGCTGGTGGGTGTGAGTCACCACACCCAGCACTGTATGTGGTTACTGGGGATCGAACTCAGGACCTTGTGCTTGCGAGACAGGTGCTGGAACCACTGAGCTAAATTTCTGGCCCCCACATTCAGAAATTTGATGGGGAACAACGTTAAAGCCAAAACCTTTAGTTAATTAATGACAACATAAAACAATAACTATTCTATATATCAATGGAAGTAATTGAGACGGAAATTGGGAAAACAATTTCATTCACAATAGCATGCAAAAAATAACATATCAGGGATAAATATAACAAAAAAGTAACAGAAACCTGAAATTGAAATTATAAAACCCTGGAAAAATAATTTGATGAGGACTAAATCAATGGAGCCCCACATGTTCATGGATCTGTAAAATTAATATTGTTGAGGTGGCTGAATTCTAGATTCAATGCAATATCCACCCAAATCCCACTGACAGTTTTTACACGATTGTAAACATAATCCTAAAATTCACATGGAAGCAAAATATCCAAAAAGCCAAAGTAAACCTGAGCAAAAGAATAAGGTTGGAGTCATTCAGATATCTGTTCTCAAATCATACTACAAACCTATAGTAACAAAAAACACCACGTAACTGCGTAAAAACAGATGTATGGAGCACAAGACACAAACAAACTCATGCTACTATGACCATCTGATTTTTTTACAGATGAGCCAAAAAAACACATTGAAGAAAAGAACCTCTTTGACATACAGTGCTAGAGAATTTTAGATATACATATTCAGAAGAGTGAAACTAGTTTGCTGTCTCACTCTGTACAGAAATCAGTTCCACATAGCAAATAGTTAAGTGCAAGATTGGAAACTGTTAGAGGACAACAGGGGAAAACCTTGGAGCCATAGGAACAAGCAAAGATGTCTTGAAGAGTCCTTCTATAACCCCAGGAATAATAGTAAAAATCAACAAACATGACTATATAAAAATAAAGGTCTCTGCACAAAAGGGAAACAATTAGCAAAATGAAAAGACAGGCTACCAAATGGGAGAAAACCTTTGCCTATTAAGTCTTCCAACAGAAGATTAATATATAGAGTATGTAAAAAGATCAAATAACATAACACCAAAAAAAAACAAATTAGGTTAATCGATAAGTGGTCAAGTAAACTGGAAAGATGTGTAATTTCCAAACCCACCAAAACTTCTAGTTTATTTATAAGGAACAAAAAAAACTTCAAAATGCCTCTAAGTGTCTTACACATACTTGTGTGTGCATACTTGTGTGTGTCTACTAAACAATCATAACAATTTTTCATTTCAGTAATTCTCAGGAGAAGATAAGAAAAGGAGCATTTAAGTCACCCTACATTAGCTCTCCTTTTTGAGTTGATAATTAGTCTTATGGTTTTCAGTTATTTTCAAAATGACATTGGCTAAGTCTAATCAAAGCTCTTGCTTTATATCAGTATGACAGTTTGTTTCCCTAGTACTGCTCCTGCATTCCATATAACCCAAGGCCCAGCCACCCAGAGTCATACATGGAGATGCAAATTGGACTATAGTGTTCACTTTTTAAAACTCTTCAGTGGCTCTCCATTGCACCAGAATCCATTTGCCCAGATCTCCCTTTCATCATGAAAGACCTCATTTCACTCTCTGCCAGGCATGTTGCTAGGTCAGGCCTCAGAGTTGGCTGTCTTCGAAGCTTCTCTGGGCAGAAGAGAATTGCTTCTGCCAAGATCCTGCCTCATTCAGGGGCAGAACATACCCAGGGGCTGGTCAACAGGGCAGCACAGCGAGGGCCGCTCTGGAGGGCAGTCTCAGTTTCTGTGGAGTTGGCTGGCACTTCTGTTGAACTGTAATCCATCTGCTCTGTTCTCCCCCAGCATGATGCCCACTTTCCAAAGATAACCCCAAAAGTGCTCCTTATCATCTGGGCATGTGGTCACCGGCAACATGGAAGCTTCTTGCCAGGAATTCAGCCAGAGGCCACGACTACAGCCTACAGGGCTTTGCCTATATTTTCAGTTTGCTTGGTTTCCCTGCTCCCAGATCAACATGAGACACAAATCTTGCTTTGGTTAATTAACTTCTCGTCCCTCCCTCAGCCCTTGAAGACGGCAGCATCTTCATGTCCTTCTGCCGGAGAACTTCTGGATCTGTGTTCGTCTGAATGTTTCTTACTTACTTCAGGTACTGAGTCTTCAAAGTCCTTCCCAGCTCACCTTGCCTCTATCAACTTCCAAGAAATTTTGCTTATCACCCTTATTTGTAACTTTGAAATTATCTGAATTATCTCCTTCTACCTGAAAAGACAGAACGTGTCTGTTGTACTTAGAGGACTGGGAAAGTACTTACCACATGTTACATAATTAGAATCTATGAAATGAATAGAAAGCTCAGTACACCTCAGAAATAAATTCTATACTATGACCTTTTGAGAGGACTTCGTTTCCCATTTTAGTTTTTTTCACTGCTTAGAAAATACTTTATTTCTTCCTCTAATCAAACCCATGCACATTACCTCTTACATATTTAAGGCAATGTTTTAACTCTGTACTATTGGAAAAATAAATTCAATATTTCTAGGCCAATATGGCTGTTAATTTTTGTACAATAGCAAATCAATAGGCTAATAAAAGGGGTGGCTTTTCCAAAGCTGACAGTACAAAGTTTCTAAAACACAAAGTTTCTTAAATGTTACACACACATATATATGGCAGCATGTTGCACATCAATAGTAGCAACAGGTTTTCCAGATTAGGCAATCATCTGAATAAAATTAAAGAGACATCTAATGCAGACTACAAAATCATGTTAAAATTTAAGAAATACCCAGAACAAAAAAGCTATCTTACTGTTGTGGCATCTAGCACAACTTTTTTTTTTTATTGGTTTCTCAGTCAAGATCTGGAAGAAAACATTGTGGAGTAATTTCACTACTGACAGCTCCTTTACAGCACTGTCATGGCCGTCTAGCTCCAGTTCCAACGTTAGAGATAAGACCGTGGCTGTCATCACAGTGCACACTTGTATGCGTGTGCTCACTGCTTTATTTTAGTCACCTAGAGCATTCTAAGCATATTTTAAGGAGTGAAAAATTTGAGTTCATTCCGTTCAACTTTACTCATAGATGTAAAATTCCTTCAGAATTATTGGACACTGTCGAAGGCTTTGTAACTGTTTTAAAACAGATAGAATAGGAGGACATTATTCCCGCTGGTTGTGCCATCATGGAAAACAGGCAGCCCTCAGTAAGTTGGAGCCAGATGTTGCCACCCACTTCCCTACCTGGAACGAATTATGCAGGCAAATCACAGTAAGCGTGACCTCTGACCCACAAAGAGTGTGATAGCCGTAGAAAGGAAAAACACATTGAAATGTGTTGCACAATAAAATAGGAAAAGGGCTGCGAAGACTCACAAGTGAATTCACTTATGGAAATAATTCTTGTGATGAATAAGAGCAATCACTCTGACACACACATATTTAAAGTGCAAAATAGAGACTGCTCATAAATCCTACATACTGTTCATCTTAACACTTTCCTAAGGCCCGACTCAGTATTAAATAGCTCCTTTATGATAAGTACAACTATATTTTGCTGTCAAGAATCTAATAACCAAATGAACATTTTTAAATTCCTGGTAATCATTTGATCCACAGGTTCTTTAATCTTGTGGCCACTTTTGTGCATACCAACACCCAGCTCTGCCCATAGCCAAACACAGAAATCTCTCCCAAGGCCATTTTCTGCCATCAACAGAACATACACAGGTCTGCTGATGTGTATTTCACCTACGTGACCCTAACTTTGATTACCAACAGCTGAACACATTATCTATATACTCTATATACTAGTGTCCTTCAATATGACTAATTTACTTTGTAACAGAAAAATCTTCCTGAATAGGAGGCATTTTCTGATGGAAAATAAATAAGACGCTTAGTTCTGAAGTGTGAATGGCGCCTATATTAGGATTTGGGAGAAGACTTAAATTTTTTGGTGAAGATCTAGTTTTAACTATAAAGGCAAAATTGGCTTTATTCCACATCCTCCTTGTCAATATTTTTAGTGATATCAGAATTTTTATTCAGTCTGAATGTAGAAAAAGCTCCATATACATGTGTGCCCTATTATTTAAAAAAGCACTGTTTCTTAGATGCATAAGGGCCTGAGTTCAATCCCCAGTGCTGAAAAAAGAAAAAAAAGCACTGTTTATAATTAAAATTCAGATTATTAAAGATAAGTACTAGCAAGGTCATCTGTTTTGTATTAAAATCATTCCTTAGTTTTATATGCTTCAATTGTGAAGTAAATAACTCTGTGTTCAAACCCTCATTTCCTATAGCACAGAGTTCCAGCAGACTTTGGTCACATCACTTACATGGGCCCAGTTGAGTCTGTAAGTGGAGAGCGATGCCTATGAAATCCCCAAGGTG
This sequence comes from Thryonomys swinderianus, assembly GCA_004025085.1. Classification (NCBI taxonomy): domain Eukaryota; kingdom Metazoa; phylum Chordata; class Mammalia; order Rodentia; family Thryonomyidae; genus Thryonomys; species Thryonomys swinderianus. The sequence goes on from PVIC010050999.1 coordinate 8,552, forward strand.
GGATTGCGCAGGAGCTTCTGATGTCTAGAGAAGGAAAAGTCAGACACCAGCTCATTCCTCAAGGTGGACCCAGCTGCATTGCCCCAGGGACTCACTGGGAGACAATGTACAAAGTGAAGTGCGGCTTCTGCTCAGCTCTGAGCCCTGCCAGGGAGGCCACGGAATGCAGTCTAGGAGTGTCCAGCCGGGTCCTGTCTGGCTCCTCTCAGCCGCTGCTTCTTGTAAGCATCGGGTATTTTGTTCCACAGACAAGAATGATGAGAAATATCAAAAGTTGGTAGTAGAAAAATGGGGTCATTGCTGTGACTGTACTTCACCACAGTTTTTGGAACTGGTTTGCAGGAAAAGATGGGAAAGCTCTGGAGATGAGGGTTTGAGAGAGCTAGCAGCGCTGTAAGGACAGACTGAGGGATGGTCCTGGTGGATCCTGGTGGGTCATCCTGGTCTCAAGAGACCAGAACACTGAGAAGAATGTAGTCAGGAAAAGCCAGACTCAAAGCTTTTAGGTGGAAACAGGATTCAGTTGGCCCTTAGACTAGAGGCCATTTTTACATCTGGCAGAATATTTCTCTACATTTTACCCATGTCCTGTGACTTTGCTGGAGATGGAGATTGTGGACAGTGGTCTAGTTAATCTGTCAGAGGAAAGACCAAGACAGCCCAACATTCCAGCTGTGCTTTGGGTGGTACTGGCTTCTGTTAGCCGGATTTGCAGGGAAAATACAGGGCAAAAGGTAGAGTGGAAAAAAATGAAAAACTTAAATTTGGGCCTAAAAGGAATAACATATAAGTTAGAAGCGAAGAAGGCAAGTTCGCTGAATGTAAAAGAAATGAAATATTTATAAGGACAAAAAGAGAAATGTCTTAAGTGCATATCAAAATTCAACAGGACCCCACTCACTGCAGGCTCAAGGCTAGGAAACCATTCCTCTGAGAAGAGGGTGCCTGGGGCCCTGCTGGAGAAGGGCCTCGACGGTATCAGTTTCTAGGAATCATTCCACTTAGATCAGCCATCTGGGTATTCAGAGTCCGCTGCTTCGCTGGTCCAAGGAGGGCTCCCTACTGCTCCTACTAACTTCAGACCTCGGCAATGCTCATGTGATGGTGGTTTTAAAGGCCTAGAAAATATAAGAGCTGTAGATTAGGGAGGCTTCCATGTAGACTGCAAAGGAAGGCCTGGGAGTCCATGTGAGGAGCCCTTGAGAGGAAAGTGCATAGAGCTGTGGGAATGAAGCTGAAACTGCACTCCAGACTCAAGGAATTTGGACGCGCAAGAAATGTGTCATGTTTGAGGAAGAAAGCTGCAGGCTACGAGTGGGGCCACCCCAAGAGAGAAATCTCGTGGGCTACATTATGGTTTATGTAGAGACTGTCCCTTAATGCCTTATGTCCTCATAGATGGGCCCTTTGGAGGGGTCATGGGGGTGTGATACTCATCAGTAGGCTATTCTCCACTATGAATTCATGGCTATTTGTGATGCTAGGAAGTGAAGCCTGGTTGGAAGAGACTGGTCGCTGGTTGTGTAGCCTGGAAGAGTGTATTTCCTTTCACTATGACTCTCTGTTACCCATCACTCTGCCGTGAGCTGTTTCTCCTCTGCCATTCTCTGTCCTCTAAGGAAAGCTAATGCATGAAGCTACTATGGAGATTTCACATTACTTAATTAAGTGAGCTGGAACTCTTTTTAAGGATTGTGAACTTTCTGGTAGCTATCATTTCTAGCAGCCACACTCAAACAGTTTCCTGGAACTCTATTTCTCTCCACTTCTGCAGATGCGAGAGCCTTCCTCTCTTGGCTATGGAGTGAGGGTGTAAAATGCTGGATATTTCCTTTTTCTGTCTGTACTACCTTTTAGGCCTCTGCACCTTAAAAGGTTCCAATTCCTCTTTTCTTGAATTTTATTGTTTTTGTGCACTGACATCAAAATGCAGCTAAACACTTGTTACTTTGGTATTTCTTTGTGGAAGACGAGACAAACTGTGGGTGCCTTTTTTCTGCCATTTTGAATTTGCAGAATATCAGTCAATAAGTGATACTTTGAAAATATATAGGTTAGTATGTTTCAAAGAGGGAGATCATCCTACTGACTGATTTCTTCTGCTTACTCATGACCATTGAAGAATAAATTTCTCAAGTGTAGTTTATGACAGGTGCTTACACAGGTATCTAGCAAGAAACGAAGGAGGCTTTTCTATTCTTAGAATTTATGTTAGGGTGCTATTCTCAATATGTTATTAGACTATAAAACAGTAAAAGAAATATAAAGAAATGAAGTACCTGTACCTACAGGTTTGCTTGGGAAAATAATTGGATTAATTTCCTAGAAAACTACCTATTAGGCATAAAAAAACATAATTACAATACTCAGAAACCAACAAAATAGTCATTAGCTTAGAGGCTAGAGAATGTAACTCTGGCATATCATGAGTGGGGCCTAGATTGCATTCCTAAAGACATTTACAAGGTCTTCCAGTATTTCTACACAAGTGCCATTTTTAAATATATTCAACAAAAACTATAAAATATGACACAGTATAGGATTCAGACAAGTGAGAAAATACATTTCACCATGAAGAAATCAGCTTTCTATATTTATAAAACACACACAACGATCCAGATCTGAGAAGCCCTGAAACCAAATAAACCAAGCTTCCTTTCAAGCATAACTAAGCCAATTCTAGAATAATAGACTGTGTTGGGAGAGTTGGCAGCTAAAGAGGAAACAGGAACAAAAGACATGCATTAGGGATCACTTCAAGTGACCACAAATCAAAACAGCTCAGACTGCGGAGATGCCTCTAAAGTGCAGCCAGAAAGGAGAGCCAGAGGCAGGCCACCAAAAGGATCCTCACATTTCTTATTCCTTCTCTTTCAAGAAAAACTAACAAGTAATGTCAGCTTGTTTTAAATAGTAGTAACTTTAAAATGACTATGAAATTTTATTCATGGTATAATTTTACCTCATCACATCAAGTTCCCTAGTGCTGTACTTGGAAGAAGGCTCTTCCTCAGCTGAGCCAGAGATTGAAGATGTGAAAAGATTTAATAGATGACTCGTGTCACCTCAGTACCAGTCCAGAGGTCAGAAAATCCGGCTCATTAATTTCATCTTACACTAGTTGGAGCTGCATGAATTGCTTTATTTAATGTATCTGCTGTCTTTGTAAAACCTTTCAACAAATGCCAATTCTGAGAATAAAAAAACCTCAACACATATCTTAGTCTTGCCAAAGATGCTTGTGAATGCTATTTTGATCATTTTGCTGCCTTTTTAGTGGAATCCAAAAGAAGAATTTTCAAACAAAGAATCTTGTTTTAAAGCTTTTATCCTCAATTGCAAACACCAAAACAAGAATTCCAGACAACTCTCTTCCAATCTTCAAACATACATTCAAACACACAAAAGGCATCTAATGAAGGAAAAAGAACACATGAAAGATTGTTACAAAATTAGCCTAAATAATGCAGTGAATTCTAAGTCTTAATTGTTATAAGGACTGTCTAGCAAAGAGAAGAAAACTGTTCAGCGAAAGATGTTGATTCCTTAAGGAAACTCCAAGACAAGTGTCAGGGAATATTGTGTCCTAGACAAGCACACGCATTACCTACAAATACTTACTGAGCCTTGAGACAATACTGTCAAATGAAATAAATCAGACATACTAGTGTAAGTATTGCTCAATTTCCCTTATACAAGAAACCAAAACGTATAAATACTTTAACCAATGAAATGGGAAGGGACCAAGAGAGGAAGGGAGCAGGAGAAGGACAAGAAAGAATAAGGTTGCGTTATGTATATATATATCGATTCCCCATGATGAACATAATCAGTATATAGTTCAACGTGTACCATTAAAAATACTAAAAGAGGGCCGGAGGGTTAGCTCAGTGGTTCCGGCGCCTGCCTCGCAAGCGTAAGGACCTGAGTTCGATCCCCGGTTACCACATATAATGCTGGGCGTGGTGGCTCACGCCTGTAATCTCAGCACTCGGGAGGCAGAGACAGGAGGATTGCTGAGTTCGCGGCGGCTTGCCTGGGCACCATAGTGAGCTCAGGGCCAGCCT
>PVIC010051000.1:0-12593 GCA_004025085.1 Thryonomys swinderianus
AGGAAGGAAGGAAGGAAGGAAGGAAGGAAGGAAGGAAGGAAGGAGGGAGAGAAGGAGGGAGGGAGGGAGGGAGGAAGGAAGGAAGGAAGGAAGGAAGGAGGGAGAGAAGGAGGGAGGGAGGGAGGAAGGAAGGAAGGAAGGAGAAAATAAAAGAAATTAATTAATAGCAAATGCTAGTGTAGCTTGAGGGAAAAGGAACACTTCAAAACTGTTTGTAGGAATATAACCTAGTAGAACCACTATGGAAACCAGTATGCAGATTCTCCAAAACACTAAAAATAAAAATTTCATTCTACTCTGCTATTCTAGGTATCATTCCAAATGAGTCAAAGACATTGTTACGATAATACATGCAAAGGCCTGTTTGTAGCAGCACAACTGAAAATAGCTAAATTTTGGAAGAAGCCTACTTGTCCTTCAAGAAATAATCAGAGAATATATGCTCTCTGAACACAGTGTAGTACTGCTCTGCTATAAAGGAGGACAAACCTGAGTTATTCGGAGGAAAACAGATGTTAAGTGAAATGAACAAGACACGTAGTTTAAATATTGTATGACATCTCATTTGATTTCTTTCAGTTTCTTATGAGAACACACAAAGTGTAAATAATTAAAGGACTAAAATGAAGAATAGGTGGGCCGGAGATGTAGCTCAGTGGTTCTGGTGCCTGCCTCGCAAGCGCAAGGTCCTGAGTTCGATCCCGATAACCACATACAGGGCTGCGCGTGGTGACTCACGCCCACCAGCAATCAATACCACATACCACAGTGCCGGGCGTGGTGGCTTACGCCTGTAATGCCAGTACTCGGAAGGCAGAGACAGGAGGATTGCTGAGTTGGAGGCTTGCCTGGGTTACATAGTGAGCTCAGGGCCAGCCTGAACTACAAAGTGAGACCCTGTCTCAAAAAAAAAAAAAAAAAAAAAAAAAAAAAAAAAAAAAAAAGAATAGGTAACTGCAGTCAGGGGTATAGCTCTTGTACAAATAGGAACAGTGTCTAGAGATGGTGGGAAATGAGGAGTGAGGAGGTAAAGCACACAGTCAAGATGTATTAGGTATGTGTAGCAACTCGCCGCGATAAACATAATCCCTGTACACTGCAAACATATACTGATGAAAATATTTCAGTATATTGAAGACATTCTCTTATATAACTATAATTGTCTACAGCCATACCACTCTGAATACACCCGATCGCGTCTTATATAATAATTACAATTATTAGAACAAGGATATTCAACACTATATTATTTTCTTTTTAAATTTATTTCTCATTATTATAATTCTTAGCACATATTAAGTGAACAAACGAATTGTTTTCATTCTGACATTTTTACATGCACACACACAAACATATATATATATATATATATATATATATATATATATATATATATATATGTATACATTTTCCCTATTACCCTGTTATTCCCCCATTGAAACACACTGTCCATTATCAGAAATTGTCTCCCTAATGTCTTTCAGACTTGTTGCTTTTTCCATCCCAAGATCCAGTCTTCCATGATGTGTTACATTTAGTGGCTTATATAATTTTGTCTTTTTCAATCTGAAATACATTTTCATTTTTAATTTTCATTTACTTGTACTTTTTTACTTTTATTAATGCATGTTTGCAGTACACAATGATTACTTTCTCCTCTAGGACATTAGTACATGTATATAACATGTTTTGATTCTATTTTGCCCTTTCCCTCCACTCCTTTTTATTTTTCCAGGATCAGATTCATATATTTATATTATACAACCTTACAAACTTAATTTTTTTTGAGACAGGATCTCGCTTTGTAGTTCAGGCTGGCCCTGAGCTCACTGTGTAGCCCACACAAGCCTCGAAGTCAGCAATCCTCCTGTCTCTGCCTCCCGAATGCTGGCATTACAGGCATGAGCCAACACGCCTGGCACTGTGGTATGTGGTATTGATTGCTGGTGGGCGTGAGTCACCACATCCAGCATTGTATGTGGTCACTGGGGATCAAACTCAGGACCTTGTGCTTGCAAGGCAGGCACCGGAACAACTGAGCTAACCCTCCAGCCCCAAACTTAATTATTATATATACAGATGGAAATATTGAAGGAATATAGGCAAGTCATTTTGGAGAATCCATTTTGTTACGTCTTTGGAAGGAGTATCTCTGTTGTTTAAGTGATGTGACACATTTCTGACATATGCAGTGCTACTACTTTTCTCTTTGCAATTTGATATTCAGGGTATTATCTGTGTTGATATTCTGATGAAAACTGAGGTATATGTACTTTATCTATTAATTCTTAGTGATTTTTGAGGTTATGTTGATACATTTGCTTAGATTCCCTCAACTCTGAAGTCTTATTTTTTTCTTGACCCTATTTCACAAAGGCATTTGCCACTCTATTCTGTACTTTAGGATTGCCAACGAGTTGCATCTTAACAAATACAATCATTACTTTCTTTACAGCTCTTTGCACCCAAACTGTTGGCCTGGCAGTATAATTTGACACTCTGCTTTTTGAACAGATCTATCTATCTATCTATCTATCTATCTATCTATCTATCTATCTATCTATCATCTATCTATCTATCATCTGTCTATCATCTATCATCGATCTATTTATCTATCTATCTATCATCTATCTATGCCTGTTAAGATTATCATTCCTTGGTTCTCTTTCTACCTTGCCAAATTTTCCAACTTTTTTCTCTTAATGCCCAGCCTTGTATAAACAAATGCTTATTAGATATTTTCACTTGAATGTTTTGTATGCAATTATTATAACACCTCATTTCAAAACTGACTGTATTCTTTCCTATCAGAATAAATTATATTCTTTTTGTAAAGAGTTTAAAAAAGCTTTATCCATTGTTCCCCACTTTCTCACACTTCATAGTTCACCAATCAGCAAATCTCTTTGGTTCTATCTTCAAAATGTATTGAAATCTGACCACTTCACATTATTTGTATTGCCAACACCTGCAGGCCAGGCAGTTAAGCCCTAACACCTGAATTGTTTTAATAGCTTCATAGAATTTTTTCAGTTCCATTCCTGCTATCCATGCATTTTTTTCCTTTACATGGTAGTCACAACAATTCTATTAGAATTATAGCCCAAATATTGTCATCATATAAAATTCCCAAAGATTGGGCTGGAGGGTTAGCTCAGTGGTTCCAGCACCTGCCTCGCAAGTGCAAGGTCCTGAGTTCGATCCCCGGTAACCACATACAATGCTGGGTGTAGAGACTCATGCCACCAGCGATCAACACCACATACCACAGTGCTGGGCGTGGTGACTCACACATGTAATCTCAGCACTCAGGAGTCAGAGACAGGAGGATTGCTGAGTTCGAGGCTTGCCTGGACTACATAGTGAGCTCAGAGCCAACCTGAACTACAAAAAGCGAGACCTCGTCTCAAAAAAGAAAAAAAAAATTCCCAAAGATTCCCTCTTTCAAACTGTGACTAAAATTTTTAACATAGCTTTACCACATATCATGAGTGAAACATGTTTCTGATAACTCAAAAATTTCCCCTATAAATTAATTTCTTTCCATACACCATCCACAGTAGTCTTCCTGGCATTGCTAAAACACTTTCTTGCTTCACATTGTCTGAATTTAGTATCACATAGTCTGGAATGTCTCAAATATATTAGAAAGTGAACAATTAATTTGGCAGAAAGTATGGGGCAGTAAGATGTTAGAGGTTTTATCTGCATACAATCATGGGAAAATGAATAATCTGTCACTCAGTGTCTATTCCACATAGAAAATAAGTTATATAAAATCAGAAGGCCTTTGAAGTATACAGTATGTTTTAACTAATTTATTTCTCACTACATGTCTATGAACATGTGTTGTTAGGACTTGATCAATACCCCAGGATCAATGTTCCTCAGTAGAAAGGATGGACTTGTACCCTGACAACACTGAAGCCTCTATGCCTTCACATCATCCCCTGATAACCTGCACCTCACAAACCTCTGAGTGCTAGAGGAGCTATCACTTCCTAATTTGACTTGTAAACAGCTGGACAGTTTGCTCTTCCTTTCAACTACTTGAATGCTGAAAATATTATCATACCTTTTGCATAATTTTGCTAAAGAACTCTGCACTTCCAAATAAGATACAATAACATAGATTAGAAATAATAGTTTTTTAAATTGAATTCTTTATTGGTACACTTTATATACATCTCAAAATCACATATAACATTGGGAAATTTAATAGTTTTAAAGATGTTGGACATCATGCAACAAAGAGAGTAATTATGAAAATGGAAAAAATGATAAGATGAGGTATAAAATGTTTTAGAGTTAATCCTTGGAAATAAGTTTCTAGGACATTAGCCTGGAAGTAGAAGCAACGGTGAAATCAAAAAGGCTTGTTAAATTGAAGACAGTACAGTGAGTTCAAGGCAGGTAGAGTTATTTGGCAGAGTTTTTGAGTATAGAGATGAAGTATCTCAGAAGGAGAAGCCTAAAAATCTAGACTCCTCCTTGAGCATTTAGCAGAATACTGATTGCACATGACTGTGAGTAAACTACTTAAGGATATATGGGGAGATCTGGAATGTATGACTTCGAATTCTCAGTAAAATGAGGCAAGTATTCAAGAAGATCTAGGCCCACTCTTGGGAAATATTTAGCTGAATATTAAAATCGATCATGCTCACACAAAAGCAACATATGTGTATCACTTTGCTAGCAGTGTAGTAGATATGAAAACAAAAGAAAATGCTTAAAACTGTAGAAATTTTCTTAAAACTCAGGAGGCCAGAAATTTGAAATTGAGGTCTATGCAAGACTGGTTTATTTTAGAGGATGTGCAAAACTTCTGTCCCATACTTCTCTCTTAAATTCAGGTGGTTGCTAATAATCCTTTGTATTCCTTGGCTTCTCTTTGTATCACTCCAGTCTCTTCCTCCCTTCCCACATTGTCCTCTTCCCTATGTATCTTTATATTGATTTTTTTTCTTGAGACAGGTACCCACTTTGTAATTCAGGCTGGCCCTTAGCTCACTATGTAGCCCAGACAAGCCTCAAACTCAGCAATCCTCCTGCCTCTGCCTCCCGACCGCTGGCATTACAGGTGTGAACCACCACGCTAGCTATATGGAATTTTTTTTTTTTTTTTTTTTTTGCTTTTTGGAGACAGGGTCTCGCTTTGTAGTTCAGGCTGGCCCTGAGCTCACTATGGTGCCCAGGCAAGCCGCCGCGAACTCAGCAATCCTCCTGTCTCTACCTCCCGAGTGTTGGGATTACAGGCGTGAGCCACCATGCCCGGCATTTTATATGCATTTTTTATAAACACAGAATAATTGAGTTCAAGCTCCTCTCTAACCTAGTATTAGCTCCTCTTAACAAATTACAACCGCAAAGAAATTATTTCTCATTAGAGATACATTCCAAAGTGCCACGAGGACACAAATTTGGCAGAAACACTATTTACCTAGTATAATAGGAAAGAACCAATTTTCAACTTCACCCCAGAACTAAGCTAAGAAATGTTTATAAGTATTACTTACATTATTGCACTAGCAATAATTGAAAATTGTCCAGTACTCAAAATGATGAACTTGTATAATATATGCCATCCATTCAAAACTTACAAGAGCACATAAGCAAACAAAAAAACCTCATAAATGAGAAGTAAAATTTCAGCTGAACCAATTGCGATTTAAGTAGATTTCAGAATTAGTTTAAGAGACTAGAGGATTTATATTAACTTTTTATCATGAGTTTGAAAAGTTAGAGAGAGAAATGTATTTTTTTAAAGACATGTAAGATTTCTGGAGATACACATTATAGTGAATAAGATGAAATACACAATGTATGAGGATAACATCAAATTAGAAAGTGAAAGGGAAAAGATAACTTGAAGAGCTAAACATAGAAAACTTTGAAAGCAAAAATAAATAAATAAATAAATATTTATTTAAAAGAAACATATCAAGTGTCAGGCGTGGTGGCTCACGCCTGTCATCCCAGCACTCGGGAGGCAGAGGCAAGAGGATTGCTGAGTTCGAGGTTTGCCTGGACTACATAGTGAGCTGAGAGCCAGCCTGAACTACAAAGTGAGACCCTGTCTCAAAAAAAAAAAAAAAAAAGAAGCATATCAGTCATATATAGGATGATCCTGGATATCCACCATTATCCCATATATATAACTAGATGCACAGGACTAAAGGAAGAGAGAAAATAAATATTTGGAAAAAATAATGGACAAATGTTCACAAATTCGATGAAATATATAATCTGTAGATGCAAAATTCAATGAACCCCAGGCACAAGTACCATGAAGAAAGTTACACTGAGCACATGATCAATTGGCTCAAAAATCAGGGACAAAATGATAGAACGTTTAAATGAAAGATTTTTTAGAGAGGAAAAATATAAATATTACAGAACATGTTTATAAACAATAATGTGAGTGAAAATGTAGAACATGTTTAAAGTAATGAAAGAAAACAAACACCTTCCAAATTAGAATTGTAGACTACCCAGTGAAAATAACTCTAAAGTCAGACAATGAAAAAGAAAATGTGGTACAAATATTCATGAAATATCATTCACACATAAAAAATATATCCTTATTGGCAGCAAAATGGATGAGTAGAATTAGAGCTTATTATGTTACGTGAAATGTAGAAAGAAAGTCAATTATTCTAACATATGTGGATGTTGAATAGCTGCCAATCACAATACAGAATGCTGATTCCTGAAGGCTGAGAAGAATGGAGGGAGGGGGAATGAAAAGAAATTGGGCAAAGGTTACCAAAAATACTGAAAATAATTTCTAACTTTTTAATAATATAGTAGGGTGAATATACTGCAGAGTAGACTATTATGCATTTTATGAATAACTAAAGAGAAGTACTCAAGGGCCCTAAATACGATGTGATGTGATAATGACATGTAAATGTTAATTACATTAATTGGCACACATTGTGTGAAATACCACACTGTACTGCCAGTATATGTGCAATACTTATGTGTTAATGGAAATTTAAAAAAATTGAACGTGAATCAAAATGTCTTCACACATTCAATAGTTGCAAGAAATAAACACCAGCACATCTGTACTATAAGAATGTTAAAATAAAACTTTTATGTAAAAGGAATATATCAGATAGAAATATCATTCCATACAAATGGATGTAGAATACCTTATATGGTAACTACCTGGGTGAATGTAAAATATTTTTTATTTAATTATCTTAAAATATAATTTACTAAACCAAGATAAAGGTTTAGTGTGGAGTTTAAAATATACAACAAAAATCATAAAAGTATGAAGGAGGAAATCAGAGTATACTATTCTAAGTTTCTTCTATATGTGAAAAATCATATTATCAAAAACATAAGTTGACTGTGAAAAGTTAGGCATGTTATTCTAAACATCAAAACAAAACAAAATAAAAAACAAAGGGCTAATTCTAATAAGCCAATAACAGTGATAAAAGAGAATTATTATTATTATTATTATTATTATTATTATGAATCCCCACAATTATCTCCTCAATAGTTGCAGCAGTCTGCATTCCATAAATGGTGGAGAAGGGTTCCTTTCTCCCTACACCTCTACCAGCATTTGTTGTTGGTTATTTCTTGATAGCAAGCATTCTTTCTGGAGTGAGATTGCATCTTCGTGTTGTTTTCATTTGACTCTCTAAAACGACCAGTGATGCTGAACATTTTCTTATGCTGAGTTGCTGCTTCCATTCCTTTATCTGAAAAAATGTCTATTCACTTCAGATGACCACTTTTGAATTGGGTCTTTAAAACTGGAGGGAGTCTGATTCTTTTAAGTTCTTTATATACTCTAAACAGTAGTCCTTTGTCTGAGTTTCTCTCTGGTGTGAAAAACTCAAAGTGTAAATGAGGTCCAAAGTGTATAATAGATAATGTGAAATAGGAGGAAAACCTTCAAAGGGGAAAGGGAACTATGTAAGGGAAGGAAACGGAAAGAAGGAAAATAAAAGAAACTGAAGGTAGGAAGGAAAAATTAGGAACAAAGCTTATGTATATAAGGGGTTGTGGGGTTAAAGGGAGGGGTACAGGAATGGGAAAAAATAAGAATCAAGATACATCATGTATAGGTACAAATTCTCAATGATGAATGTGATAAGTTCCAAATAAATTGTACCAATAGATAAATAAAAAAGGAGGAAAAAGCAGAAAGGGGATAGGAGACAAAAAGTGGAGAAAATAAATATAAATTAGATTTAAATCTAATAATGTCAATAATTACATTAATCATAAAAGTCAAACACTTGAATCAAAAGCCAGAACTTATACTGGACAAAAAGCAACAGCCAACTCTACAATGTCTACAAGGTACACACATAACAAATAAATGAATTTAAAGGAAAATAAAAATGAAAGAAATACTCCTTCTATGCTAGTCAAAAGAAACCTGAGGTAACCATATTAATAACAAAATATGCCTCAAAGGAAAAACTGGTACATGGGTTAAGGAAAGTAATGGGATCTAGACATTGTCAAGAGGATATCATTAGATAGAACAATTCTAAATGTTTACATACTATAACAGAACTTCACATTGCAGGCAACAATACAAATATAATTGCAAGAGGAAATGAACAAATCCAAAGTGTCAGAGATTTAAACATTGCTCTATAAATAACTGATAGACTAAATGTTAAGATGATCATCAAGGATACAGTAAATGTGCACAGTAGATTTTACTGATAAAAACATTACTATCAGTCAACTTGAACCAACTGGCATTTGTGGAATATTCTACTCCAGAACATCAGGAGACAAAATCTTTATAATAATATGTAGAGTTTTAGTAGACACACCATATTCTGGGACACAGAATATTGTCCATGAAACTTAAACATTTTCCACTCATACTAAATATGCTCTCTGGTCATGAGGAAATTTAATTAGAAGCCACACAAAGTGGATGAACCCTCTAGTATCACCAGTTTTATGTCTTATTTACTTGAAATGAGAAGAAAGCAAATACATGAAGCCCGATTGATTAAAGATTTCATATAAAACTGATAATAGTCCCTGCATTTATAAATTTTTCTAGGTTGTAATTCTGTTTACAAATTTTTATCCTAGAATTATATATAAAATATATGCAAAGGACAAATATGTTTAATTGTTTGGCTTTTTACCAGAAGCTTTGTTTAAGTGAATATATTCTGTATAACCTTAGCCACATGTGAGAAAAGATAGAAAATGGGAACTAAAAATCTTAAAAGTGAAATATACTACTAAAATATTAGACATCCTTGGAAAGAGGGTACTTTGATGTTTCTTTCTTTTTTTTTTTTTTTGTAACATGACAGCTAACAACAATGCTGCCACAATATTTCACATAAAAACTGGATGTGAAAATGTTAACATCACAACTGATTGTAGACTAAGGAAAGTCCCAACATAATCTAGTACACAAATGTAAAGCCGTAGTCACCAACTGTGGCAGAGAAACCTTTCATTGTTGTTTATTTCGATCACAGAGGAAATTTGTATTTCAGAGCTTAGGAGGCAAAAACATAGCTTCAATCAGTGACAGCTTTTAGTGATGGAAATTAAAAACACGGAAATTCACACTGTCAGGGTGCATAGAATATATTTGTTTCCAACAATATCTATTATGTTCTTGTTGATTAAAAATAGTACAGTATGTAGAGATGGCAGAAAGATGTTACCATTGGGATAAACCAATGTAAGAAATAATTATTTATATTCTCGTAACTTCATTAATCAATTTAAGTATTGGCACAATCTTTTCATTTGAGTATTTTTTTCTAGTAGAACACTTATTAAATCCTAGACGTGAATCGGATAGTTTAATCTTCAAGTAATGTTATGAGGTAATTTTCCTTTTGGCTCTGTTTTTAAATAAAAAGAATGAGGAAAAGAAGGTTAAGTACCTGACCAAAGTCAAATAGATGCCAAGCACACAGTGTTGTGAATCGTATTTCTTTTCACTATCTTATGAACATCTTTCCATGACATCAGATATTACTATTTTCTTAAAATATGAAGAATGAAAGGCTTCGGAAAGGCTATTTTTTTTTTTTTAATTTCTGGGGCCGCAGGATTAGCTCAGTGGTTCCGGCGCCTGCCTCACAAGCGCAAGGTACTGAGTTCAATCCCTGGTAACCACATACAATGCTGGGCATGGAGACTCACGCCCACCAGCAATCAATACCACATACCACAGTGCCGGGCGTGGTGGCTCATGCCTGTAATCCCAGCACTCGGGAGGCAGAGACAGGAGGATTACTGAGTTGGAGGCTTGCCTGGACTACATAGTGAGCTCAGAGCCAGCCTGAACTACACAATGAGACCCTGTCTCAAAAAAAAAAAAAATTCAAGTGCATCAGTCTGTAACACACATAAAGGCAAGTGTCATATAATTGAACTCTTCCTTATATCTCTGAGGGTCATGCCCACTCATCTTTGCCTTTTTCATTGGAGATATTTTAAAATTGTCTAAGTCTTCACAGAGCAGATTGAAAACTCTTATTCTATTGGATCATGTTTAATGGCCATGCATTTTTATTAAATACATGGGCGTGACTAATTTACATTTAAATACTATATTATTAACCATTAAGACTGCTTCTAGGAAAAAAAAAACCTGAAATTTAGTCAAACCGAGATGCTTTTATTTTTAAGAGTTTAACCAACTCTTGCTTCATTTCTTCCTGTTAATGGTTCATTTCTATTTTTTTTAAATTTCTGATTCAAGATAAATTTTCATTTCTGCAAGTGACTGGCAATGTTTAATGTCCTTTAAAGTAGCTTTATATAATTTTCCTTTCCAATTTCTGTGATTGTTTGGTGGTCATGGTCAGTGGGGTGAAATTGTCAAGATTAGTACCTGAAATTTTCTTTTCGTTAAGTTTGTGGTTTTTCATTGTATTAATCAGCTTTCCCACTGTCAAAATGAAAATTGTTGATACTTGGCTCAAAATTTCAGTAGGCTCAGTCAACGGTAAATTGGTTCCAAGGCAGAAATGGAATACTGAAAGCACATGGTGGAGGAAAGCTGTTTGCCCCATGGCAACCAAGAAGTACAGAGCATGAGATGAAGAGCAGGCAATAAGAATGTCCCCTGCCAGGTTGTGACCCTCCTGCCAAGCCCAGTGACTTGCCCCTTCTAACTGGGACCAACATCCTAACAGTACATGGAGCTATCCACTCATTAATGGATAAATCTACTGCCTAGCATCCCACTGCCCAACCACCTCCCAAATGCTCCATTGTGAACAAAGACTTCTGAGGGACACTTTAGATCTAAACCATGACCATGATTATAACAGAATAGAAATTGATTTTACTTATTCATTTTATAGACAGGTGAATATTTGGGGTGGATTATAAAATTCCAATTCAGTAATAGCTTATACTTTCAGTGTGGTAGGAGAAATCCATTAATGAATTACTTCTACTTATTGGTTGTAGCCATGGTGACTGGAGAAACTGTATTGCCACGTTATTCAGTTCTTTTATATTAAAAATTCTAAGCTTTCACTCTTAGATTTGTTAGCTTCAATGCCCCATATTCTAAGAGCACTTCTCAATATTTCAACCTGTTCACCCATAAGGCTTATACCTAGAGCCCTACACAATTCCAAATTCAGTGTTTTCACCTACCTATTATGTTGTTCATATTTTCATGTTTTTAGTGAATTTCTTTTTCTTAAGCTAGATTTCATTGTGTTCTCTTTTTCACATATTTTTTTTTCTGTTTTCTCATCAGTCTGAAAAAAAATTCAATAGGAGGTTGAGAGAGATTTTGTAAATAGTTATTTTTCTATCTTCAGCAGTAGTAAAGTTTATAGTTTTCTCTGTCTTTAAGTTATACTGAAGGCTTATTTTCCATATAGTTTTATGTGCTCCTTTGCCTGATCTGCATATTTTATTGAAGCATGTGTAGGGCAATAGAAATTTACATGTTAGCCATTTTTTTCAATTATGTACAAATAATACCAGAATTTAAAAGACTCCTCATGGGATCCTCCAGTGACTTTAGGAATTATACATTATAATAATTTTATGTTAATTATATCTTAATTGCACTAACACAAATATTACCTGAAAAGTCCTTTTTTTTTTCTTTTCTTTTTTTTTTCTTTACTACATTGCTGTTTTTAAATCATCTATTCTGCCTTTTTCTAATCTGAACACTAACATTTGCTGTTCTTTGTCTTGGTATAGAACTGTTAAAGTGCTGATAAAGAAAACTGTAAAATTGCTTTCCACTTCTTGTGGACCTACCCCTTTATTTTGCAGAGGGAAAAGAGATTATCAAACATCAACTTTTTCATTATATCTCTTCTAGCTCTCACGAGATTATTTTACGTACCTGTGTTTATTTCTTGCTTGTCTGCTAGAGAAAGACAGTGTGTCTTATATTCTTGCACTTGGTGTATTTATTTTTCTGTTTTGCTTCTGGATTCTTCTTCTTTGTATTAGTCATATCCCCCTCCTTATTGACTTCTTGTGCTTATCCTAGGACCCACGTCTTTTTTTTTTTTTTTTAGACAGGGTCTCGCTTTGTAGTTCAGGCTGGCCCTGAGCTCCCTATGTAGCCCAGGCAAGCCTGG
>PVIC010051001.1:0-12612 GCA_004025085.1 Thryonomys swinderianus
AAGAACAAACCCCAGCCATGTAGAAAATATCATGAAGAATCAACAACTGGGATCTCATCTTATTAAACAGCTTTTGCACAACAAAAATCAAAACAAAACAAAACACCAGCAGAATGAAGAGACAATCCACAGAGCGGTGAAAAATTTTGCAAGCTGTTCCTCAGACAAAAGGCTACTATCTAAAATATATAAACAATTAATATGATTGGGAAAGAAAAAGAAATAGCATGTATATAAGGGATGGGGGTTGTGGATGGGTAGAGATATGGGTAAAAATGAAAATTAACTTCTGTCATATATTGGTACAAATTCTCCAAAGTTGAGTGAACTGTATATAAAATATACCAATGAAGAATTCAATTTAAAAAATCATAACCTCAAAATTTAAAGATCTAATCCAAAACTGGGCATCTAAACTTATAGAAATGTCTTAGATGAAGAGTAGAAATGGCAAATAAATATATGAAAAAATGTTCAACATCACTAGTCATTCAAGAGAAGCAAACAGAAACATCTTTCCCTCTCCTTATTTAGAAAAGTTTTGTTTCCGTCTTTCTCCTTCTTTTTTTCTTTTCCTTTTCTTCCTTTCCCCTCTTCCCTTTCCTTGTTTCCTTTCTCATTTGAACATTTTCTTGCCAGTGCCCAATATCTGTTACACATTTTGGTCCTTATTTCCACTTTCAATTTCTTACACCAAAGAAACAAAACAGTATTTAAACATAGGTGTCTGATTTATTTCACTTAAGTGTATGGTCTCAGGTGCATTAGCTAGAAATGTCCTCAAGCTCATCCTTTTTTATGACAGAGTAATACTATGTTGTATAAAAAACCCTCATATCTTTATCCATTGGTCAGTTGATGGGCATTTGGGCTTGTTCCAAGATTTAGCTATTATAAACTGTGCTGGTATAAGCATGAGTGTATTACTGTGCTTTGATACTTTGAATTTGGAAATATTACTTTCAATTTCATTGAAGAGTTTGAGAAGTACTGGCTTTAGGTCTTCTCTAAATTTCTTGCAGAATTCAGCCATGAAGCCATCAGGACCAGGACTTTTCTTTGTTGGTTGATTTTTAATTACATCTTTAATTTTACTGATGGTTACTAATTCATTTAGAATTTTTATAAGTTCTTGATTTAGCTTTGATAATTCACATGTATTTCAAAAACAGCCCATTTTTTCTAGATTTCAGCAGGATTTGATGTGTCTTTGCCCTTTGCATTCCTAATTACTTGGATTTTAGTCCTTTCTTTTTTGATAAGGTTGACTAAGGGTTTGTCTACTTTTATTTAGTCTTTCAAAGAACCAACTCTTTAATTCATTGACTCTGTATCATTTTCTTAATCTCCATTGCATTAATTTCTCTCAGATATTTGTAATATCCTCCTTCATGTGAGCTTTGGGTTTGACTTCCTCTTCCTTTTCTAGACACTTGAGGTTCAGCACTAAATTGTTTATTTGAGCTCTCTCTATTTTCTGATGTGGGAATTGACCCCTATAAATTTTCCTTATAGGATTGCTTCTATTGTATCCTATAAATTCTGGTATGTGGGTATTGACATTACTGTTGAATTATAAAGATAGTCTTATTTCTTCTTTAATTTCAATAATCCATTGGTTGTTCAGATGGGTAATGTCTTATTTTCATGTTTATGAAGTTTCATGGTTTCTTTTGCCTTTGATTTCCAATTTCACTGCATCTGATAAAATGCATGAGATAGGGCCAGAGATTTAGCTCAGTGGTCCCAGAGCCTGCCTCACAAGTGCAAGGTCCTGAGTTCAATCCTCGGTAACCACATACATTGCTGAGCGTGGTGACTCACGCCCACCAGCAATCAATACCACATACCATAGTGCCGGGCGTGGTGGCTCACGCTGTAATCCCAGCACTCGGGAGGCCGAGACAGGAGGATTGCTGAGTTCAAGGCTTGCCTGGGCTCCATAGTGAGCTCAGGGCCAGCCTGAACTACAAAGTGAGACCCTGTCTCAAAAAAAAAAAAATGCATGGGATAATTTGAATTCTTCTGTATTTAATTGAGCATCTTCTATGAGCTAGTATGTGGTCTATTTTGGAGAATCTCCTTCTGCATCTGAAGTCAACCACCTATGAAATTCTGCAGAAGAGTTCATATCCTTGCCTAATACATTGCAAATTACAAATTTGTCTACTGTTCTTAATGAAAATAAAGGGTTTTAATTTTGTGTTCAACTTGCTAATGCACAAAACATAAGTGTATGTAGTGAATGAACTCACAAACACATACCATGATCTTTAGGATTTTGCTATCCCAAATATTCTGTCTCTTGTCCTGTGGTCCCATTTCAAAATCAAACAAATGGCTAGGCATGGTGACTCACACCTGTAGTCCCAGCACTCAGGAGGCAGAGGCAGGAGATTGCTGAGTTCAAGGCTTGCCTGGGCTACTACATAGTGAGCTCAGGGCCAGCCTTAGCTACAAAGAGAGACCCTGTCTCAAAAAAAAAAAATCAAACAAATGAGCTTCTAAGCCAGATACTCTACCCAATAATGGTACAGGAATCAATTAAGGTGATTGATTCTGCCTGGATGAAAAAAGATTGGAAAACTAAAAATTCTGTATTTTGCTGACGGTTTGATGCTTTGCAAGTGGTTCCTCCTACCTAATCTGCACAACTCTCCTTTCCTTACTCTCTCAACAATAGCTCACAAATACATAACTGCCTCCTAAACCGGAGTTGACACCCATTGTGTAACAATGTTGTGCTTTTAAGGGAATAAAGTACAGCATCAGGAGAGACTCTAAGGAGAACAGGCTCTGTGGTTCTTCCACAAGAGCACTTCAGTGAAGTTACTGCCTGAACTTTGGCCCTTTTATGTGCAACATACAGATTTGAGACCAAGTGATCTTCAGGAAATTCCAATCCTAAAATCCTCTAGCACTCTTTTCCTTAAGTTTATGAGTGGAGCAGAAAATTCTTACCTATTGTTAACTAGTGCTCCTTCCAGTCTTATCACTGCACGTTCAACAAATCAACTCATTATTTAACAAACGTTTCATGTATTCCTACAATGAAAGAATGCTGCCTTCACAAAAATGAACTCTGTAGTTAGTGATAAGACAAGTGAGGGACACCCACAGCCTTGTAGATCCCAAAAGCACCAGCTGATGTGATGAATGCTTCCTCTTCCCAGGAAAAGGTTTCCTCCCTTCTTCCCCAAAGCAGGCCAAAGACAGGATCAAACATAGAAGCTGAGCCTTTCAAAGTCTTAGGGTTCTACAGGATTTTTTACACCCCACATGTGGAGAACCTAAAGGCCAGTTGTTATTCTTTGAGAGTTTGATGAAAAGAGAACATAAAGAACCTATATACTCTGCAGTAGGATTTGTTATCTGCCAACCCTGCACAGTTGTTAAACTGATTGCAAAGCTCTAAGCTATACCAGGGTCAAACATCCCCAGGGCTAAACCCACTTTAAAAACCTAGATAAATAGCCAGTAGATATGAAAGTGGAGAGTATAGTTATAGAGATACAGTTTAAGGACACAATACTCAAAGTTATCTGAAAGAACCTGAAGTTAGATTGCTAACTATAGGTTTTTTGGTTTGTTTGTTTGTTTGTTTGTTTGTTTTCTTTTTGAGAAAGGGTCTTGTAATGTAGTTTAGCCTGGCCCTGAATCCTATATATCCCAGGCTGGCCGCAAACTCAGGGTGATCCTCCTGCCTCTACCTCCCAAGTTCTGGAATCATAGGAGTGCACCACCATGTCCTACTCCTAACTAGAATTTTTTAATCCATACAGGTCTGCATTCAATTTAAAGAGCTATGATTAGAATTGTTTCATTAAATAATTTTAAATATATCAGCGTGGATACAATAAATTAGACACTTTGCATAACTTCAGTTTCAGCTCTGTGTGCCCATGTATTTCTGCAGCAGGTCAATAAGGTATATTTTCAGCCAGTTCAGCCACTCATACCTGTACTCCCAGCTACTTGAGAGGCTAAGGCAGGAAAGCCACAAGTTCAAAGGCAACCTGGGTAACTTAGTGAGATCTTGTCTCAAAATTTTAAAAAGGCTAGTCATTCAAGAGATGCAGATGAGGGCCGGAGGGTTAGCTCAGTGGTTCCGGCGCCTGCCTCGCAAGCGCAAGGTCCTGAGTTTGATCCCCAGAAACCACATACAATGCTAGGTGTGGAGACTCACACCCACCAGCCATCAATACCACATACCACAGGGCCGGGCGTGGTGGCTCACGCCTGTAATCCCAGCACTCGGGAGGCAGAGACAGGAGGATTGCTGGGTTTGAGGCTTGCCTGGGCTACATAGTGAGCTCAGAGCCAGCCTGAACTACAAAGCGAGACCCTGTCTCCAAAAAAAAAAAAAAGATGCAGATGAAAACAACACTGAGATTCCATCCGTGTGAGACTTCACAAAGAATGGCTATTACAAAATCAACCAATGATAAATGCTGGCGAGGCTGTGGGGAGAAAGGAACCCTTCTCCACTGCTGGTGGGATTGTAGACTTGTGCAACCATTATGGAGATCAGTGTGGAGATTCCTAAGAAAACTAGGACTAGCGGTCCCTTTTGACCCTGCTATCCCCCTGCTAGGAATATACCCAAAGGAATTTAATAAATCACATTGGAAAGACAGATGTACATCTCTGTTCATAGCAGCTCAATTCATAATAGCCCAATCTTGGAAACAACCCAAATGCCATCAACTGGAGACTGGATAAAGATGTGGTTTTTTAATGGAGTATTACTCTGCCATAAAGAATGACAAGATTGATTCATTTATGTGCAAATGGAGACAACTTGAGAACACACTAATAAGTGAAATAAATAGGACACAGATATGCAAACACAGGATCTTTTCTTTGATATAAGTACCTGTAGAGGTAAAGGAGCTCTAGAATATATGATAGTTTCTGTAATATCCAAAAGGAATTTGGTGTGGGAATGTAATGAGGGGAAGGAATAAATATGATTTGGGAAAAATAAAGAGTATGTATATAGGGGGTGGGGAGGGGGTGGGTGGGCAGGGATGTGGCTAAAAATGAGAATTGACCTGTATCACATATTGGTACAAATTCCCCAATGTTTTGTGTGATTGTGAGCTGTGTATATAATGGACCAATAAAGTTTACTGAATAATGCAAAAAAAATTTTTTTAAAGGCCTACAGGCTGTGGCTCAGTGATACAGTACTTGCTTAGAAAAGACCCTGGGTTCAATCTTAAATTCAAGATATGCATTTTCACTGTGAGTCCCAGGCTAAAGACTTGAATGTCTCTGCCACACGTGTCCAGTTCTTTTTACTCAAAAGTAAAATAATGCATAGGAATAAGTTCTACTTGAGTGTAGAAATAAGTGAATTTCTTGTTCCGCGGAGGAGAGGAAGAGGGAGGCTAATCTTCCATTTGGAGCAGCCCCTAGGAGAGCTGTGGAGGGAGGTGAGCTGAGCTCACAATGAAGCCAGTGACCTTATCTCCTGAAAAGTTTAGCCAATTCCTTGGATAACTCACCTTTTAACATCTTTAATGAACCAGAAACAAGAAAGTCTTTTTATTCATACATTCATCTATTTATATATACAAATAGATGGATGTTTCTTGATTATATTACATGTTGCCCTTTGTTTTGCCTTACGCTCAAGAAACACAGAAAATATGTCTTATGACATGTTTTCCGCACCCGCGGTATTCTGGAGCCAGATGTTCACAGCTTCACTCTGTCCTTTATACTCTATGCAACCCAGCACCGATACTCCCTTCTCTTCTGGTGCGTTGTTTTGTTTTGTTTTGCAATACAAGGGATTGAACTCAGCACCTTGCGCTTCCCAGACAGGTGCGGCTCTCTCTGATCTAATAAAAATTCCACTTACTAGCAACAGTGAGGTGTGCTGAAGTAAACACATTTTAGGCAGCGAGATGCAGTAGGGCAAAGGCTATGACCTTTGGAGCTGAATATCTGGGGTTTCTCACTGTAAATACTCACTGCATGACCTCAGGCATTTTAATTAAATTTGAATCCTAGTTGACCTTTATGGAATGTCATACCCACAGGACTGGATGCTTGTAAAGCATTATCTGGAAGAACTGACTTCAGTTGCTTTTTGTTTTTGTTTTTCTCTTTCCCCTTACAATTTCACAGGAAGAGGAAAAAGTAATCCTAGTCCATAGGATAAGACATTCCAGAAGCCCCTAGTGACTTTCTCAAAATTGGGGTATAACCCCCAGGTCTGGCCTTCACTGAGTCTAGTCATCTGGAATTTGCTTTGTGTATCTATTTACATATTAATTTATTTTGGGTTACCAAGGTTCAGGAATCAAACTCAGGACCTTGTGCTCATGCTTGTCAGGCAAGCACAGCACCACTGAGCTTCCTTTCTGGCCAGTCATCTCTAACTTGTCATAGTGAGGCGAAGATCTTCATCCAATAAACTTTAATACAGATCTCTAGGACAAATATTCTCACAAAAATTGTCCTCAGAGGACTGGAGATTTAGCTCAGTGGTTCCAGTGCCTGCTCTGATTCGATACCTGGTAACCACATACAATACCAGGCATGGTGATTCATGCCTACCAGCGATCAGTACCACATACCACAGTGCTGGGCGTGGTGGCTCACAACCGTAATCTCAGCACTCAGGTGGCAGAGGCAGGAGGATCACTGAGTTCAAGGCTTGCCTAGCTACATAGTGAGCGTAGGACCAGCCTGAACTACAAAGCAAGACCCTGTCTCAAAAAAAAAAAAAATCATCATCTAGCACAGTCCCTGCTTCGGCCTGTGTTCTAATTCCACTGTTGGAGAAACTAGTGTACAAACACATTCACAAAACCTTAGAATGCATCCACGCAGTGCACTCAATGCACTCATTCCATTTGAGTGTGTCTTGTAAAGCAATCTGTGGGCCCAGCATTGGAGGCCTGTGACACACTACCCGACATGTTTTCAAGAGGTCACAGCCGTCCCCGGACTTGCTGGAAATGCAGAACAGAGTGTGGGGATGAACAGGAAAAGAATTCGACCAAACAATCTGTAACACACTCATTGTGCGGCCAGAGCAAAGACCTCAGGTGCCTAAAAGCCAGGATGCAAAGCTGTCCTGAATGGTATTCTGTCCTATCGAAGTCTATTGTTTCATGGGTCCCAGGCCTGACAATGTCCCATTGTGGCAGAAAGAAAGGCGAGGTGGTTAAATCCCAGTTTTCCAGGTCTTTCCCTTCATTTTCAGTCTTTGCCACTGAACCTTGGAGAAGAGTTCTGCGCTCACCCTCTGGTCTGCTGGCCGAGGAACTAAGGACGGTGCGTGGGCTACTTGATGTGGATCGGGACCCTAGGAATCTCTCATCCTTGCTCTGATTTTTCATTCATTATAAAGACTATATTTTCAAAGAAATGTCACAAGAAAATCTCTGGAACTGGCAACTCCTACCTGCCGCACAGCTACCCCTGGGACTCTGAGGACACAGTCCGCACAGATGGAAGAGGATGCTTTGATATTTTCAACTTAAAGGAAATTTAATGGCCAAACTCATTCATAAGAGAGTGTTTTGCTATAAATGAGCCTGGAATGGACTTTTCACCACTAAGTGGATTTTAAAAATCTCTGGATTGAAATAATGATTTATGGCTACGAAGTGTTTTTACTGCACAAGGATTTCTGGGTCATGCGACATCTTTGTGTTGGCACAATCTGTACAAGGATTAAATAACCAGCCAACTGGAAGCGGTTAATGAGGAGGCTTGGGATGATGGATACGTGCCTGGAAATCGTCTGTTTTGTATTGTGTATCATTTCCTCCACTGAGCAGGTGAGGACTTGTTCTGCAGTGCTTTGAGGATACTTGACAGTCCAGACAGAGCAGGGAGGGGAAAAGTGAACCCAAATGCTTCCAAAAAGGCGAATGTTGTGCTGCCAGTGCGTGCTGCAGACTTCCCTTTTGTACCTCAGTTAGAGGATCTTGATGCTAAGGTCCCACAACCCAGAACAAGAATGCTTGCCAGGGCTGGGGATTTAGCTCAGTGACACCAGCACCCACCTGGCAAGTCTAAATTCATGAATTTGAACTCTGGTACCACAAAAAAAAGTATCTTGCCTGACTTGGAGGAATTGAGAGAGTCAGACTGGGTCTTGGGACACTCAGACTGGCCTTTTTGAGAAAGCTAAGAGCAGACAGTCCTTTCCCGTGCCAGGTTCAGAGGCCCATGGGGTTTGTGACTAGAGGAAAAACTTGCTACCCTGACACCCATCTGCCCTTGGTGACCTCACCGCTAGCTACTCAATCTCTCTACTCGTCTCTTCCTCTGTCTATAAAATGGGGTGACAACTGGCTTATCTTTTCTCCCTGGAATATTTTTAAGGAAAGAAGAGACTACTGTAGGTGAAACTGATTTATAAAAGCACATTATTCGGGGCCAGAGGGTTAGTTCAGTGGTTCTGGCGCCTGCCTCGCAAGTGCAAGGTTCTGAGTTCGATCCCGGGAACCACATACAATGCTGGTGTGGTGACTCACGCCCACCAGCAATCAATACCTCATACCACAGTGCTGGGCGTGGTGGCTCAAGCCTGGAATCCCAGCACTCAGGAGGCAGAGACCAGAGGATTGCTGAGTTCGAGGCTTGTCTGTGCTACATAGTGAGCTCAGGGCCAGCCTGAACTACAAAGTGAGACCCTGTCTCAAAAAAAAAAAAAAACATTATCTGTCTTTTATGCTAATTGTTTCAAGAAGGCTGGTACCTGGGCCTGTACCTGAGGCACAGGCCTCCAGGAGCCACTGGTAACAGGTGGCTGTGTCTTTCAGCCTAACCGCCTTCACCTTTTTACAGGACCCAATTGAGAGGTTTGGTTTGGTTTGGTTTTGACATTTGTGACCCTTGCATTTCTTCCTTTCCTTAGTGAAAATGGGACTGTTAGGATGGCTCAGGGCTGAGGCCCAGCAGGGAAACCCTTAAGTCCAAGCTCTGAGATAAAAGGTGGAAATAGGCTAAGGGAGCCAGAGGACTAACTGGAGGGGAAAACTCAACAAACATTTCTCCAATTTGAGACCATTTAATCGAATGTAATTTTGGATAAACACTACTAAGGAGATACCGTCTCCACTGTTCTGTGGTCTAAATGCAAAGTGTCTGCCTTTTACACATCTAGCTATGCTAGATTTTTAAGATTAGGTTTATGTTCTGAATCTTTAGATCTACAACCAACCTCCTCCTTCATATTCTTTCCTGTTACAGAGTAGAAATATATATGCTATCCATGACATTCATGACCAAAAACATGGAATTTTCCTCATGACATAGAAAATATGAAGACACAATCTCTTTGAGCTAGTTCCCTATCTGTGAAATAAAGAGTCAGTTACAGACTCCCAGTGCAAACGCAAGATCAGCTGTGTCCTTCAGCTAAGGGGCTTGTCTCTTCTGCTTCTGCCTTCTTTCTCTCCTGCTCTTCTCAGGCTTTGCATAAACTCTCACTCCCGTCATCTCGGGACCTCACCGATACCTCAGCTCTTTCCCACCAACCTTGCTGACACTGACCAGGGGGAAAACCCAAAGTTTCACTGAGCGATTTTAGTTTAGGCCAGTAAACATGCTGAAAATAGTTCCCAGAGGACAAACTCCGTGCTGGCTTAATAAATGAGTACATGTCTTTTAAAAGACCTCTCAATCCAGCAGAGGATAGGGTCAGAGAAATAGAATTTTAATATAATGAGATCACAGCTCCACCAGGCACACACTAGGGAGAGAAGAACACAGAGAGCATGTAACCAGTTAGGCAGGGAGCAGTCTGTGCTCGGGTCCTGGCCTGCATGCTAATGTAAGGCTAGTGTTTATCAGATGCACCGCATTGTGAAGCGCTGGAACGCTAAGGGCTGTGAGCTGCTTTCTAAACATTCTAACATAATCAGATTTTGTTCTGTGGGAGGTGAGAGACCAGTAGCTTGAGATCCAGGCCTCCATCCACCCTGACACAATGGAACTGGTTAAGCCCTCTCTTCAAACAAAGTCTTGGCAAACACTTTATCAGATGTAATTACATTTTCTAATCTTACAGTGATTTCTTTGCAGGTACCAAGGGAGTCAGGTGAAGGGTCCTCCCCAAACTGATCTGGTTAGGTTCTGTCCAGTTGAAGATTGCAGGACTAAGTTTATTAAGCATTGTCTTGACTCAACAGGTGGTGTGACAGCCAAGCAACCCCTGCACCTGGGCAGATTGACCCCACCCCTGGTGGTGAGGGCCACCGAGGCACTGCTCATCTTCCAACAGCACCATCACTCTGCCTGCCCCTCACCGGGACTCATGCAGCCTCACAGGCATGTTGGAATGAAAATGTGGCTGGTGTGGTCAGTCTGGCGGAAGTAAGTCGGGCTTACTTCACAGAGACTCCTATTACACGGACTAAAGAGACCCAAAGATGCCACAGGCTGGGCGGCCGTCGGTGTGATGGTATAATTCAATAAAAATGAATGACATTAAAAAATATCGTGATCTGGGCCAGAGATTTAGCTCAGTGGTTCTGGCCCTTGCCTAGCAAGTACAAGGTTCCTGGTTCAATCCCCGGTAACCACATACAACAATACCGGGCCTGGTGGCTCATTCCTGTAATCCCAGCACTCAGGAGTCAAAGGCAGGAGGATTACTGAGTTCGAGGCTTGCCAGGGCTACATAGTGAGCTCAGGGCCAACCTGAACTACAAAACAAGACCCTGTCTCAAAAAAAAAAAAAATCATGATCTGACACTGCAATCAAAAACCAGAGGTGAGTGAATGACCTGTTGTGCGTCATTCCTGGTCAGCACCCAGTGCTTCCTACTATTAATGAGTTGACATGGGGTGAGAACATATCACAAACATCATATCTAAAGCTATGCTGTTAAAACACCCAGTGCTTGTGTTTTGAAACAAGGGTCTTGAATACCTCCTTGGTTAAACCCTGTCAATTTGCAGGTCCATTGTTTTGAAATAACAGGGTAATGTTTTCCTTAATACACCGATTTCTATCCACACACCATTCTCTTCACCTTTATCTGCATGTTCCAACTACGCTCTGTTGTTCCCAAGATGCAGAACAACAAAGTGTTCTTGTGAAAAACTTCTGTATCTTTTTCTGTAAATCTGTCTTTTCACAAAAGACAAATGTTGGGCCAGGGCTTTAGTTAAGTGGCACCACACCTGCCTTGCAAGAGCAAGGTCCTGAGATAGATCCCCACTTCCAGGAAAAAAAAGGAAAACAGAAAGGATAAATGCTGCTGACTTTATTTAATTCTGGGCAGCCTACAATACTAAATCTTTACATGGAATATATCAGCTTCTGGTCTGGCCTGGAGTGGGGAGGTGGGTTCACACCCAGTGCAGTTTGGAGTCTTGGTCTGTAGAAAAACATGGAATTTAGAAGGTCACAGTTCTGCCCCTAAGCCAGCTCTATAGCTCAGAGCCGCCAATTCTTAATGTCACTCCTGGGTCTAACCGTGTGTTGTCCATCAGGCCCAGAGTTCGCTGTGTGTCAGGACTTGGCTTTGGGCTTCCACTTGGATGTAAGCAGACCTCCTCTCTTTTTTGTGCCATCTTTGTGAGAACTATTCAGTCTAGTCTGTCTAAAGAAAAAGTGGTATTTTTAACATCAAGATAAATATGGCCAGAAAAAATTTTAAAACATCTTTTTTAAATTAATATTTTAACAGGTACTTACTAAGACCTGGGTAAGGACTTCATAAAGAGTCACTAGGTTAAATCTCATACCAGCACCTGTGATAGGCAGGCACTGTGATCACACCATTTCTGAGACAAGGAAACGGGGGTACAGAGTGATAGAAAACTGCTCAGGATCACACACTAGTAACAACGGGTGCAGAATTCAAATGGATCCAGATCCCACACCCTTTCTATGGCTCCTGGCATCTACAAAGTCCAGCCATTTGGGGTTGCGTTTCATATTGAGATCACCTGGGTTTGTGAAACACAAGGTTGGGACTGGGCTAACCCATGAACCTGTATTGCTTTGTATATATGCTTTATAGACTCCTAAGGTAAACTCTCTGAAGTCCATGCGTGAGTCAGAACAAGAAAATGTCGAGAATGGTTGTGGGAAAAGGACACTAGAAAAGAGTTGAAGGAAATGTCCAGTGTCGAGCTGCTTTTACTGCACCTGAATAGCTTTCTCTCTCTTACCTAAATAAAACGGAGTGATCCAAACCCGTTTTATTCCTGTCTTTGGGGGTGATCATTGGGACTAGAGTTGTTCCTGAAGATCTTTTTTTTTTTTTTTTTTTTTTGAGACAGGGTCTCGCGTTGCAGTTCAGGCTGGCCCTGAGCTCACTATGGTGCCCAGGCAAGCTGCCGCGAACTCAGCAATCCTCCTGTCTCTGCCTCCCGAGTGCTGGGATTACAGGCGTGAGCCACCATGTCCGGCATTGTGCTATGCGGTGTTGATTGTTGGTGGGCGTGTCTCCACGCCCAGCATTATATGTGGTTACCGGGGATCGAACTCAGGACCTTACGCTTGTGAGGCAGGCGCCGGAACCACTGAGCTAACCCTCCGGCCCTCCTGAAGATCTTTTTTTTTTTTTTTTTTTTGCTTTTTGGAGACAGGGTCTCGCTTTGTAGTTCAGGCTGGCCCTGAGCTCA
>PVIC010051002.1:0-12615 GCA_004025085.1 Thryonomys swinderianus
AAAAAAAAAAAAAAAAAAAAAAAAAAAAGTTTGGTAATTTTCTGAGCGTAGTGACACATACCTGTAAGCTCAGCCCTCTGGAGACCGAGGCAGGAGGATGGAAGTGAGTTCAAGGCCAGCCTGAACTATATAATGAGACCCTGTCTCAAAAATGAGAAAAAGTTTGATAATTTGTTTTAACAATGTAATTTCTTCAACCTAATTGTATGTCCCCTTATTTGACAACACCAACTGAGTGTCTTCCACATGCCTTTCTAGGAATGTAAAGTTGCTTAGGATGGGGTGGCGGCCAGAAACAACATCAGGACGCCGTCTATACTTTAAGTATATGAATTAAAATCAAAACATTTTCATTTGGCAAATGCTAATAGTATCTTGCCGTGAGCGCTGAGGAGCGGCAGAGGAGGGGCCGCTGGAGCTTGGCGGGAGCAGGGCTGGGGAGGGGCGGGTGGAGGGTGGAGCCTGGGGCCGGGACTGCGTCGGAGGCGACGTGGATGGCACGGGCACCGGCTGGCACAGAGGGGCCCAGGGGAGGCTGGAGCGGGGAGAATGCAAAGCGAAGGAAGTTTACCTCACTCCTCTAGGTGGCGGGCACCGCTGCGAGTTTTAGGAAAGTATCTGAAGGGAGTGCGAGGTGCTTCGGAGTGAGGAAACCGGAGGGGGAAAGACAGACCAGGAAGCTTTCGGGCCTCATCTGAGAAGTTTCTATTCCTTTCAGATCCCCATTTCTTGATTAGGTCTTTAAATTTGGAAGGCCTGATTTTTTTTTAGCTCTTTATATATTGTAGACATTAGGCCCATATATGAGAAGTAGTTGGCAAAATTATTTCCCCTTTTTTTTTTTTTGGAGACAGGGTCTTGCTTTGTAGTTCAGGCTGGCTCTGAGTTTACTATGTAGTCCAGGCAAGCCTCGAACTCAGCAATCCTCCTGTCTCTGCCTCCCGAGTGCTGGAATTACAGGCGTGAGCCACCACACCCGGCTCTACTGGTAGTTTCCTTTGCTGTGCAGAAACGTTTTAATTTGCTGTGACCCCATTCACTGATACTTGCTATCACTTCTGAGCAACCACTTCTGTTCAGAGTCTTTATCGTGCCTCTGTCTCCAAGCGTTCTACCTATTTTGTGTTTCTGGTGTAATATTTAGATCTTTGGTACATTTTTATTCCAGTTCAGCACATAGAGAGAAGGAGGAGTCTAGGTTCATCCTCACGTGGATAGCCAGTTTTCCCACCCTTTGTTGAAGAGGCTATCTTTTCTCCAGTGAAGATATTTGACCTCTTTGTCAAAGATAAGGCATTTGAGTGCGTCTGGGATTATGTCTGTGTCCTCGGTTCTGTTCCACTGACCCATAAATTGGTCTCCTCCAATACCATGCTGTTTTGATCCCTGTAGCTTTGTGGTATAACTCAAAATCTAGGATTGTGCTGTCCCTGCCTTGCCCTGGTTGTCCAGAGTTACTTCTGCTGTTCTAGATCTGTCATGGTTCCATGTGAATTTTAGGAATGCTTCTATTGTTCTGTGAGAAATGCTAATGGCATTTTGATTAGAATTGTGTTTAATTCATACAGCAATTTTGGAAATTTGGCCATTATTATATATTGATAATGTATGCAGACATGGGCTATCTTTCCATTTTCTGAATTCCTCTTCAGTTTCCTTTTCTGAGTATAGAGTGGGCCCCTCAGATTCAAAGGGGCTACATTCATAGGCACCTGCAAATTATGAAAAACTATGAATTTGGGGTTATAGGCAGCAGCAAGGAGAACTGAATAATGCTCTCAGATTCATTACCTGCAAACCTCAGCCAAAAAAAGAAATTGCAGAGGACTTTTGTGGTTTCTGTGAAATTGCAGCGGTTTCCTCGAACAGTTATTAGCTGGGTTCTAAGGAAAAACCCTCAAATGACTGAGGCCGAGAACTGTTAACGGTGGGAGCAGGGAAGGGCACGGTACCGGAGCCTCTCCAGGAAGGAAGCTGAGTTTCGGGTCTGCTCAGTGCTGCTCTGCGCAGAAAGATGAAAGACCCCAAATCTGCCTCAGTTTATTGGGTTGGTTCATAGGGAATATCAGGTGACTCCTAGGGTGGAAGTAATCCTAAACTCATGATGCTTTTATAATCCAGGGGGGTGTCAGATGTCTCAGAGGGCAGGGGTAATCCTGAGTTCACAAGGACTCGCTGCTGACGCCATCTTGCCCTTGAGCGTCACAGCCCCAGGGGACCGCGGGGGCCTCAGAATGGCTCCGAACAGCGAATAGCGAGCGGCTCTGTGGAGGTATACTATAGCAGGGATTTCAATGCAGAGGTCTTTTACTTCCTTGGTGTCTTAGTTACTGTTCTCATCACTAAGACAAAACACCTGACAGCCAAAATTAAAGGGGGAAAGGTTCGTGTGGGTCAGTTTGTGGAGGTTTCAGCCCACAGCTGGCTGACTCTAAGCTTGCTCCGTGTATGTGATACATTACTTTTACTGATCTGCCTATGTTGAACTATCCCTGTGTCCCTGGAATGAAGCCTACTTGATCATAGTACGTGATCTTTTTAATGATTTGGTCAGCTTCCTCAAAGACATAGTTTCCCCAAGTATGCTGAATGAGGAGAGCGCTAAGGGGTGTGTCTACGTGCCTGCCGAGCCACCGCGGGCATCGCTTCGGTTCTGCACGGCCCTGGAGGGCGGAGCCGCAGCCGCTGTGGGGCTTCCGCGCGCGCTGCGCACGCACATGCGCAGACCCGCCTGCTCCGCGTGCGCCCCGTGAAGGAGCCGGGAAAGCCGTCCGCGCCGCCCTCGGGGCTCGAGGGCCTCAGAGGGCCGGGGAGCCGCTCCTGGACCCTGACAGGGCGGGGGTGCCCGCTGGGGCGGACAGGCATCCGGGCGGCCCACCGTGAGGAAATGTGCGACTCGCAGTCTCGTAGGACTGAGGCTGCGCCCGGGCGGGAGCCGCGGGCTTGCTCCGCCGCCTGCATGGAGGGCTGGGGTCGCCTTCACCCGGTCACGTTTCAGAGCGGAGGAGCTCCACATTTCCGAGTTCGGGTGATGCGTGCAGAATTACAGAGGAAACCAAGCTGTGGGGAGCTAAGGCGTGTCATCTCGCCGGTCAGGAGCGGCCTCCCGGCGGGGCCCGACCCGCAGGCTGAGCAGAGGCGGGGCTGCCCGAGCTCCGTCCCTCCCGGGCTTCACGGGCCTGTCTGCTTGTTGCAGTGCGGGCAACCTGGATGGCCTACGACATGGTCGTCCTGCGCACCGACCCCACGCTGGCGGAGTTCGCGCGCCGGCTGGAGGACGCCTTCCTCAACTGCAAGGAGGAGACGGAGAAGAGCTGGCAGGAGCTGCTCAGCAAGACCGAGCGCAAGCAGTAGGCCCCCCGCCCACCTGCCTGCGCAGGCGCACAGTGACCCGGAAGTACACCTGTAGGCACCGCCTTGTCTCTCAATACATTTATTTTGAAGCACAGCCCCATGGTCCCTTTGTGTCCTGCCCCATAGTCCTCTCGGCTGCACACCGAGCCTTGTTAGCAGAGCGTGACAAGGGGGAGGTGCATATGCTTCTTGGATTGATTGGGGCCAGTGGCGCTAAGCATAGGATAAAAAGGAAACCAGGCCAGGGCCGGGACAGGCAGCAGTACTCAGATTTATGTATCCGCCTAAAGTGGGTTCCAAAGTGGATAAGGGCAGAAAACAGGGAATGGCTTGTGCCCCAGGCACTGTGCCTGGCGCCTCCGGGTAAGCGTGTTCTCACATGTCTCCTGGATGGTAAGTGTCCAGTGTCCACCAGGAAAACGGGCATCGAATGTCTCATCCAATTCCACAGAGCCGTTAAGTGTGGAACTAGCGCAGAGCTCACGACTCATTCAGGGAGACGTGTGAGGGATCTGGAGGGCCTGAGAGACCCCTGGAGCTGTGGAGGAGCCAGACGCCCCGGGCTCTCGGAGAGCTCACTTGCAGCCGGCTCCGCGCCAGTCAGACCCGCAGGGGAGGAGCCAGCCCAGGCCCCAGAGGCGAAGGTGTTTCCTGGGATCCTCTCCGCTCGCTCCTGCCCCTTGACAGAACGGATGTGCTAGTGTGTTTCTAGCCAGCCCCTTACCTGCCTGCGGGAGCTCCAGGGAGCCCCAGAGACAGGAGGGAGCCAGCGGCTCGCGAGGCAGGCAGAGAGCAGCCCGGGGAGCAGGGTGTGGGCGGCGGGAGGCCCTGTGGAGCCCGGGCTGGGGGAGGGGCGGGGGCTCCAGGCGGGACGCTTCAGGCAGGGAGGGCAAGGAGACCCGGTTCTGTCCCAGCCTCCGCCCGGGCCGCAGCCCGCCGGCGCCGGGGCAGCGTCTCCCCGACAGCCGTCTCGGTCCGTTCTCTGCCGCACTCACAGTGAGGTCTGCGCGCAGGCCTCGGGGGGCAGCGTCAGGACGAAGGGACACAGGACCCCCTTGCTGTCCAGGGGAAAGGGCTGCAGGTCTTTGGCCTGGAACTGCGCGGTGCCCTCCGAGACCGTGAAGGTGGCCGTGACCTGCTGGTTGACGCAGTAGATGGTGTTGCCCAGCACGGCGCAGCGCAGCGGGGCCGGGTCCGGCAGGGGCAGCGAGGCGGCGCGGCTCCAGGAGCCCGTCACCGTGTTGTAGCGCATCACGGCCGCACCCACGCCCCGTAGCAGGTCGAAGCGGTACAGGAATCCCCCCAGGGCCACCATGTCGCTGGAGCGCCGGTGGCTGGCACTGTAGGGACACTCCTCCCACGAGTCCTGCGCGGGGCTGTATCTGAGCAGACGGTAGAAGAGGTGGCCGCCCGTGACATAGATGTCCCCACGGCAGGCCACAGCTTCGTGGGCCACGGGGAAGGTGCCCGCGGGAAGGGGCGCCCGCGAGGTCCAGGCGTCTGTGCGCGGGTCGTAGCGCTCCATGCTGTACAGACACTCGCCTCCGATGGCGTAGAGCAGCCCGTCCAGGGCCACCAGCTTGAGCTGCGCTCGGGCCTGCTGCATGGGCCGGACCTGGCTCCAGGTGTCGGTCAGAGGGTTGTAGCAGAAGACCTCGTTGGAGCACACGGCCTCCGCCCCGGAGCCGCGGATGCCGCCCGCCAGGAACAGGTAGTTGTACATGGTGCAGAGGCCGCAGCCCCGGAGCGGGGCCTCCTCGGGCACCCGGGTCAGGGCCCGCCACGTGTTCTCGCGGGGGTGGAACACATGCAGGTGTGTGCGAGCGGGCTCGGGTG
The DNA here is from genome assembly GCA_004025085.1 of Thryonomys swinderianus. Classification (NCBI taxonomy): domain Eukaryota; kingdom Metazoa; phylum Chordata; class Mammalia; order Rodentia; family Thryonomyidae; genus Thryonomys; species Thryonomys swinderianus. The sequence continues at coordinate 5,191 of PVIC010051002.1, forward strand.
CCGGCCGGGCCAGAGGGGCCTCCTCGTGAGGCGCCCTCACCAGGCCTGAGCGCCCCACCCGGTAGAGGCCGGGCAGCGCCAGGACCCCCAGCACTGCCTGGCCCTGGCTGGTGCGCAGGCGCAGGACGCGCTCCCGCTCGGCCCCGCTCAGCTGCCGGTAGAGCGCAGGGTCGCCCAGCACGCGCAGCAGGTTGCTGCTCATCAGGGCGTAGACCTCCCGGGCCAGGCCGGGCTCCCCGCGCTGCTGGGCGGCGGCCAGCGCCTCCAAGCAGCCGCCCAGGTGCAGCCGCTGCGGCCACGGAGCCAGGCCTTGGGCGGCCTGCGAGGCTGGAGAGCAGGAGTCCCGGGGCCCCTCCACGCCTCCCCAGCTGCCGGGCCGCTGCAGGGAAACCGGAAGCTTCTGCGCCTCTTTCTGCCTCTCTGCGAGGCCTCCGCTGCTGCCTGCTGCGCTGGCTGGGTCCCCCGGCACCCGCCCCTGGTGCCGCCCACCGGCCGCCGGGCTGGCCGCGGGCTCGGAGCTCTGCGCTGTCTCGCACAGGCTGCGCTTCCTGGGCCCGGGAACGGGCTGGGGGTCCCGCCCGGCGGTGGGGGCCGGCGCGGGGCCGGGAGGCCCCTGCGCAGTGGGTTGCGAGCGGGCCCCTGGGCCGGCCGCGGGGGGCGGCGTGTCCTGCTTCTCTCTGCCCCCCTGTCCTCCTGGGCCTGAGCGCGGGCCGGGGCTGGGAGCCCCAGCGGGCTTGAAGCTCGCGGGCTGTGGCTGACAGCCAGCTCCGGCCGGGGCCCCTGTGCCTGCCTGCGTGCCCGGCCCCGTCCCCGAAGCGGAGCTGCGCCTGTCCTGGAGGCGGGACGCCGGCCCCTCCGAGCGGGGACCAGCGTGTCCGTCCTCACAGGGCGCGGACGCGCCGCGACCCGGAGCGCCGGCTGGGGGCCTCTCCCGCCTGGGCAGGGGGTGGCTTCTGAGAACCATGGCGACGAGGTTCTCCCAGCTGGTTAGGGTCCGCGCTTCCGGGGGGCCCTTGGAGAGACGCACCCCCGGCTCCTGAGGCTTCGGCTTTGACCCGGGCTCTGGGGCTGCGGGCGGGGCTGATGCGGCGGCGGGAGGTGGGGCCGGGGCCGGGGCCGGGGAAGGCGGAGCGGGGGGACCCGGGGCTGGGCCCACCCCTGGGCCGGCCGCCGAGGCGGTGCCTGCGGCCGAGGCTGGCGCTGCGCTGCGGTCTCCACCCTCGGAAGGCGGCTGCGCGACTCTGATGGGCAAAGGGTCCGAAGGGCCGGAGGCCGGGGCTGCGGGGCGGGGGCCGCGGTCGGGACAGGCCCCCGGGGCCGCCTGCCTGCTGGCCCCGCCCTTCGGGGGCCCCGGCCCCGGCCCCTGCCCCACGAGCGGCCCTCGCAGCGCCGTCCCGCCGGGCCCCGAGTCCTCTGGCTGCGCCTTCCCGGGGCCAGGCTCCCCCCAGGGCCAGCCCTTCTCCGGAGCCCGGGCGGCGGCAGCCGCGTCCACCGCGTCCCACACGCTGGCGGCGGCGCCCAGGCGCAACGGATCCAGCCTGGCGGGGCGTCCGCGCCTGTCCCCCGAGCCTGCATCTGCGCGCCGCCGGCGGCCACTCCGGCCTCTGGCCTGCGCACCCATGTGGCTGGCGTCCGGCCGCAGCTCGGCTCCGCCACCGGGGCCCCGAGGGGTAAAGCGGATCAGCAGCGGCGCAGAACCCCCCGCGCTGCTTCTCCCCGCCAGGTCCGCGGCTGGCTTCGGAGGCTCCCTTCCGTCCCCTCGCGGGGCCCCTGAGGTGGCCTCACGCTGCTGGCCCCCAGCCGCCCTGCTGGCCCCTTCGCTGGGCGTCCTGAGTGGAAGCAGGGCTGCACCCGCGCCCTGTGAGGCCCCTCGGGGGTGCGCCGCAGCGGAGGCGGCCTCGCCCTGGCCTCGCCCCAGCCGGTCCGGCTTCCCCAGCCCCGAGCTCTGCCCCTTGCAGCCACTGACCTTGGGCTCGGTGAGCAGGCCTGGCCTGGCTGCCCCCGCCTGAGCGGGCTGGGCCCTGGGGTCCCGGTTCTGCGCGAAGCCAAACCAGCGCAGGGCCAGCACGGTGGCGGCCACGGCAGCCAGAGCCAGCAGTGCCAGTGCGAAACCGCCCCACTCGTCCCCGCCGTCCCCATCCCAGCCCCAGAGGGGTCCGCTGGTCTCCACGGCACCCTGGACCATGCTGCTGGGGCGCCCTCCACGAGCTGGCAGCTGCTGGTGCCCCACACCAGGTCCTGGGTTGCCTGGGCAAGATGGCATCAAGAACGCCCCGCCCAGAGCCCAGGTTAAGGTGGACCTGTTAACCAGGCCCCGGGAAACAGGCTCTGCCCGCACCCAAGCTTGGCGGTTTGTCGGCACCCCACGATGGCGTCGGGGACCTGTGGCCTGCGGCTGCCTTCTCTGCCCACCAGGACCTGCCTTCTCCTCTTCCTGGGGTTCCGGGTCGGATGGCAGTGTTCCTGACACTGGTCCAGTGGCCCGGCCAGCCTGCCTCTGCCTGACACCCCAGATTCATCCCACACACGCAGCCCGTCGGAGGGGCTCCGGCAGGGAGGGGTTACCAGTGGGGAGATGTTATCTCAAGACTCAGCAACATGATGCCGCCCCGATGGAGTTACCAGAAACTGGAGAGGCTGATTCCACTACAGCAGCAAGCAGGGCCTGGGCAGGTGAGCACTGGAGACCGGGGAGGGCCCAGGCCCGGGTCCAGCGGCCAGGCTGCCCCGGAGGTGTGAGTACGGCTTATATCCAGGCATGTGGGCCAGGGGTTCCCACATCCCTTCCCCAGCGCCCTGAGCTCAGCAGTGCTGCGCTACAGTGTTTGAAGAGGAAAAAACGAAATAGAGAGAACCCAAAATCACATTTCCCTCCTTTGTGGTCAGGCTTATCCCAACCATGGAGGCCTGGGTGCTGGGCCCCGTCACCTTTCCAGACTGCCCAGGTACATGCCCACCAGCCCGGAAAGCCCCAGGCACAGGCTGCTTCTGCCCCAGATGCCCTGTCAGCAGCTGCCCTCCTCTCAGCCTTCAGCCCCCTCTCTGGGCCGAGGTCCAGCCCTCGAGACTGGACTCTACTCCTGGCCTGGCCCGTCCCCTGAGCCCAGCAGCGGCTCCTCCCGCCAGCGTGAGTGCCTGTTCCTAGGCAGGAGCCTATCTCTTCCATCTGCTTCTCACACAAGCCCATCTCGGGCGAATCTTGGGACAGAGGCGGGGCGGGGGGACGGACACGAAACAGAATCTGAAGTGTCCCTGGGACGCATACCCCCCAAAGGGGGCTTTTTCTCCCCTCTGGGACACAGTGGGCCCAGGACTTCTCCCCGAATCAGGCAGCCAAGTTCAACCCTGGCACCCCGCCTGGCTCTGCTGAGCTTCGGGTGTCTCCCCAGTCTGGCCACCCCAGCCTCCCTGGGACGAGGATGTGACAGTGAGAGGGAGGCATGGCCCGTGCCTGAGGGCAGACTTCCAGCTGGGGAGGCCTTTGTGTCTTATTCTCCGCCCCAGGCCAAGCCTCTGGTGAAGTCGGGGGCCACGGGGCTTCAGAGGACAGAGCTGACACCCCCGAGCTTGGGGAGACTAACGCCAGTCAGGGTCCCCGGCCACTTCCAGGAACAAGACACGGAGGACACCCATGTGCAGGGGACAACACGGGGGTCACCCCAGCCAGCGCTGCGGCAGGCACCGCGGACACACAGGTAAGCCCAGCCCTGCTCAGTCCCATCCAGAGCAAGCGTCTCCCTTTGCCCTGCTCGGAAACACTCCTGCGGCAAGGGCCACAGCGGACGCACCGTCTGCCGAAGTGCAGTCGCCAGCCGCCTTCATTCCCATAGCTAAAGTGAGGCACACAAATCGAGAGACACACGCGCTGGCCTGAACGCGCCGGGATAAACACGCATCAGAAACACCCCTGAGGAGAACGGTAGGAAGGGAGGTAAGAGGAGGCGCCCGCCAGAGCCCCTCTCCTCCAGCGTCTGTTGGGCCTCGGCCCTCAGGGGCCCATCTCAGTCCTGGCGGGAACAGACACTGTGGCCCGCCACACAGGAGTGGGGTCACCGCTGCCAGTGTGTGGCTGGGGTCACCTCGCGCCCGGTCTGCAGTGAGACTCCCGAGCAGGACCCAGCGCACCGTGGTCCCGGCCTGGGCACAGCGGGTCCCGGCCACCAGGCCCCTTCTGAACCCTGGGGGCACGACTCTAGTGCAGAGTGGCCAGGGACAGACCAGCGACCAAGACGGAAGGTAAAGTGATCCTTATTACTGAAATTATTTAAAAATTAGAAACACTGTATATTCAAAACAATGATATGTTATTGTATAATGATGCTGATCTTTTGGGCCAGGGATATAGCCCAGTGGCACTGAATCTGTCTTGCAAGTACAATGTCCTAAGTTCATTCCCTGTACCAGGAAAAAAGAATTACATTGATCTTTAAAATTATGTGTATAGATATAAATACAAGTAAATCCAGAGTAACTTTTCTTTTCTTTTTTGTTTTTGAGACAGGGTCTCGCTTTGTAGTTCAGGCTGGCTCTGAGCTCACTATGTAGCCCAGGCAAGCCTCGAACTCAGCAATCCTCCTGCCTCTGCCTCCCGAGTGCTGGCATGACAGGCGTGAGCTACCACGCCCGGCACTGTGGTATGTGGTATTGATTGCTGGTGGGCATGAGTTTCCACACCCAGCATTGTATGTGGTTACTGGGGATCGAACTCAGGACCTTGCGCTTGCAAGGCAGGCACCGGAACCACTGAGCTAACCCTCCAGCCCCCAGAATAACTTTTAAGACTTAGAAAATATTTACTTTGGATTTGTTAATTATATAATATTATATGCTACAAATTATATTATTCTTATTCTTGTATTATTCTCGTACAGTTGTACAATAATTATATAGATACTTCTTAAAGAATTCATCTTGGGACTGAAGCTAGCTATAGCAGAGTGTGTACAAGGGCCTTGGTTCAATTCTTAGCACCCCCACCCCCAAAAAGTTCTTATTAGGAGAAACGACAAAATACAATGTATAATGGAAAAATGTAGTGATCAATAATATAAGAAAGAGAAGGGCTGGGAATTTAGGTCAAGTGGTACTGTGCCTACCTTGGAAGCACAAGGGCCAGAGTTCGATCTCCGGTTCCACACACACAAAAAAGAAAGATAAAGAAAACATGCCTATGATTTTAAAGTGTGGTACTGGAAATGCTAAAATCATTGGTAATGTAGGTGAAAAGTTTAACACAAACACTCACAGGGAGCCTTGGGATACAAGAGACGAATAAAATTGTTAAACAAGAAAAAGTATGGGAAAGGAGAGAGGGACGAAGTAAAAGTGTTGGCAAGGGCTGGAGATGCTCGGCGGCGGCTGCGCGCTTCCCGCCGTGCACGTGGGCACCTCCCCACAGTGCGTTCTCAGACTTCCTTTCTCTAAGAGAGGGAACATACACGGGTTAATTCCTTTTTTTTGAGACAGGGTCTCGCTTTGTCCTTCAGGCTGGTTCAGGCAAGCCTCAAACTCAGCAATCCTCCTGCCTCTGCCTCCTGAGTGCTGGGATTACAAGCGTATGCCACCATGCCTGGCTACACTGCTTCTTTTTTTTTTTTTTTTTTTTGAGACAGGGTCTCACTTTGTAGTTCAGGCTGGCCCTGAGCTCACTATGGTGCCCAGGCAAGCCGCCGTGAACTCAGCAATCCTCCTGCCTCTGCCTCCCGAGTGCTGGGATTATAGGCATGAGCCACCACACCTGGCACTGTGGCATGTGGTATTGATGGCTGGTGGGCGTGAGTCTCCACGCCCAGCATTGTATGTGGTTACTGGGATTGAACTCAGGACCCCGCGCTTGCGCGGCGGGCGCTGGAACCACTGAGCTAACCCTCCGGCCCCACTGCTTAATTCTTGAGAGCAGTTTCCAAATTCAGGTTTAAAGTTTTAGAAAAACATTTAAATTAGATATGTACAGCGTTAATCCTTTGGACATCCCGGGTCACATGCATGCTGGGCCAGCTTACTGCACCGTGAGCTACAACTCCAGCCCAATGAACTAGGAAAGTTAGTAAGATATCAACTGTCCCTAAACTGATCCACAGAGTCGATGTCCTTTCGGTTCAGTCCCAGCAGCTGGGCTCTACGTGTGGATGAGGGACCAGGACTGACGAGCTGACTCCACAGGAAGGGGGGCCGGGGACGGGTCAGCACTAGGGTTCACACTGAGTCTCACCGAGAAGGATGAGCTAAGCTATAGAAAAACATGCGTTCATAAAAGCATCAGAGAGCTGCAGACAGCTGAAATCTAGGGCAGCGTCTAAGAACGGGCGAGGGAGAAGCCTCCCTCACAGCTGCTTTTCTCTGGAGAAATCAGGTTGTGGCTTAAAACCAAGATGAAAGGAGCCAAGTCCACCACCCACACTACCTCAGGGAGGAAGAGGTGCCGCAGCCCGCCGCGGGCCGAAGGTGGCCCTCCTGTGATGCAGCGATCTTCACATGGTCCCGACCACGGCCGACATCAGTCTCCTAACTTAAATCCTCTCATAAAATAGGTGTGATTATCCTAGTCCTCCAGTTATCACTACGTGTGTGTGTGCACGTACACTTGAGTGTCGACATTTCACTCAGGACCTTCCCACTGAGCTACATCGCCAGGCCCTTTTACTTTTTTATTTTGAGATAAAATTTCACTAAATCACCCAATCTAGCCTCGAACCTATGACCCTCTTGCCTCAACCTCCCAAGTAGCTGGAATTTACAAGCTTGCACAAAGATAAGGAAATTAGACACACTGACCAAAACTAGTGAAAATAACAGACAACAGAACAGTACTGCAAAGTCTTGGGATAATGCAGCTATCAAATAAAGACTATAAATTATTCATGCTTACAGAAATAAAAGCCAAGCACAACACAACAGATTTAAAACCAAAAAGAAATTTAGAATGAAAAAGAAGGAAAATAAAAGACATCCAAATTGGAAAGAAGGAGGTAAAAGCATTACTAGATGATGTGATCTTTAGGTAAAGAAAACCCCAGAGTCTACAAGAAACAACAATGGATCAGTGACCTACATAGAAGAGCTAAAACTATAAAACTCTTTTTAAAAAGTGGGGTAAATTTTCTTGGCCTTGACTCTGGCAATACGTTCTTAGATGATATGCCAATAAAATGTTTAAAAACAAAAGAAAAATAGGTAACTTAGACTCTGATAAAATTTAAAATTCTTCTATATCAAAAGATATTATCAGGGGCCGGAGGGTTAGCTCAGTGGTTCCGGCGCCTGCCTTGCAAGCGCAAGGTCCTGAGTTCGATCCCCGGTAACCACATATAATGCTGGGTGTGGAGACACGCCCACCAACAATCAACACCGCATACCACAATGCCGGACGTGGTGGCTCACGCCTGTAATCCCAGCACTCGGGAGGCAGAGACAGGAGGATTGCTG
>PVIC010051003.1:0-12621 GCA_004025085.1 Thryonomys swinderianus
TATTGGTATAGTTTATATACATCTCACAATCACACATAACATCAGGGAATTTGTACCAATATACAACACAAGTTAATTCTCATTTTTACTCATATCCCTACCCACCCACACCTCCCCACCCCCTATATACATGCTCTTTTATTTTATTTCAGAATCATATTTATTCCTTCCCCTCATTACATTCCCACACCAAATTTCCTTTGGAATTTTTACTTAATTTTGAGACAGGGTCTCACTAAATTCTCCAGGCTGGCTTGAATTTGCAATCCTCCTGCCTCAGCCAGCCAGGTAGCTGGGATTATGGGCATGCACCACCCGCACCTGGTTTGCTTTGAAAACTGGGAAATTCAAAATATGTTTGCAGGTAGAGGAGATGCTAAGATATCAAAGAGACAGATAACTAGCAGGACTGAAAACCATACTTTCAGTCTTCTTCTTTTCTTTCTGGTATTATTTTTCTTGTTTTTATGTTCAGGCTGGCCTTGAAGTCACAGAAATCCTATTGCCTCGGCCTCCTGAGTGCTGGTATTGTAGCTATGCACCACTGTACCTGGCTTTTTCTTTCTAGTATTTGTAATTTTAAACTTCATATAATTAGAGCTCCATACAGAATTGGAAGCATTTAGCCATCTTCACCAATTATTTACATTTTGCTCCAATTTTACTTTGTCATTTTCCTTTTTTTATTGAAGCACAATGTACAGTCAATAAATCAATGAATTTTACATGTGTAATCACCAGTCAGACTGAGATCTAGGACATTCCAACATACCAGAATCCCCTTGGGTTCCCCCTTTTAAGGGGAAATGCCTTCTCACTCCTGTTCTAAAGGTTGATTTCACCTGCTCTAGAATGTCACAAGAATGGAATCAGAGGCCCGGAGGGTTAGCTCAGTGGTTCCGGTGCCTGCCTAGCAAGCGCAAGGTCCTGAGTTTGATCCCCGGTAACCACATAGAATGCTGGGCGTGGAGACACGCCCACCAACAATCAACACCGCATACCACAATGCCAGACATGGTGGATCACGCCTGTCATCCCAGCACTCGGGAGGCAGAGACAGGAGGATTGCTGAGTTCACGGCGGCTTGTCTGGGCACCATAGTGAGCTCAGGGCCAGCCTGAACTACAAAGCAAGACCCTGTCTCAAAAGCAAAAAAAAAAAAAAAGAATGGAATCAGAGAACACCAACTTTTTGTGTTTAAACTGTTACACTCAACAGTGTGTCCATCAGAAGACTGGCACCTCAGATATATAAAGAATTGAAACAAAAAAGACCCTCACAAAAAAAGATCCCCAAATTTAGTCCTGATTAAAAAAATGGGTAACCCAAATGAATAGGGACTTCTTGGAAGAAATACAAATGGCCAATAAATATGTGACAAGTGTTCAACTTCTCTGGCTACAAGGTGCAAATTAAAGCCACACTGAGTAGCATCTTGCTTCCAAAAGAATGGCTATTGGGATCTGGGGAAAAGGGAACTCTTTGACATTGTTGGTGGGGATGTCAATTTGTAGTACCCCTGTGAAAATCAGAGATTGCTCCAAAAAAAAAAAAAACACCTTAAAAATAAAAATTCCATCTGACTCAACTATTCCCCTTCTGGGTGTCTTCTTGAAAGAAGTAAAGACCTCATCTTAAAGTGATACATGCATCACCATCTTTATGGCAGCATGGTTCATAATAGTTAGATCTTAGCAACAGCAAATATGTCCATCTACAGATGAATGGAGAAGGAATATGTGGAACTTATATACAATGGAGTACTACTCTGCAATAAAGAGAAACTGGAGAATATTCATGGGTAAATGGATACAACTTGAGCACAGTGTTAAGCAAAATAAGTCACACAAACTTAAATATTGCATGACTTTCCTTCGATAAGGGGAAATGAGGAGCAAATAAAGAGTGAAATAAAAGATGAATAAGTAGGAAGTAGGGAGATGTTCAAGGAATTTCCTAAATTACCTGTTCTGCTGTTTCAAAAATAATTTTGGTATACATGCTAATTTGTTTCATTTATATTACTCCTTTCTCTTAGTTCTTTGAAAGTTTTGTGTTATTATCTCTTTGTATCTTCTTTGTGAGAATCTATTTAGTTTCAGAGTAACTACTTGGAAAATTGTATACATTGTATAGTAACTATTATTCTTGTTATTGTGTAACAAAATTGTTTTATTTTTTCATGAAATCCAAAACCTTGTTCGTAAGATCTATCCATTAAAATAACAGCTCTATTGAGATATGTCACATGCGATAACATTCATTCTTTTATTTATTTACTTTTTTTTTCAGTATGGGGGATCAAACTCAAACTCAGGACCTTGTTCTTGCCAGGCAGGTGCATTACTGAACTAAACCCCATTGACACTTTTAGACAAGATCAGGCACATTCAGGGTGGTATGGACGTAGACCCACTGACACTTTCAAAATATCAATTTAATGTCCTCTCTCTCTCTCATTTTTTTTTTTTTTGAGACAGGGTCTCACTTTGTAGTTCCGGCTGGCTCTGAGCTCACTATGTAGCCTAGGCAAGCCTCAAACTCAGCAATCATCCTGTCTCTGCCTCCCAGAGTACTGGGATGACAGGCATGAGCCACCACACCCAGCACTGTGGTATGTGGTATTGATGGCTGGTGGGCATGAGTCTCCATGCCCAGCATTGTATGTGGTTACCGGGGATCGAACTCAGGACCTTGTGCTTGCAAAGCAGATGCCAGGACCACTGAGCTAAATCTCTGGCCCTCTCTTTCCATTTTAAAGTATATTTGTGCTCGCTTTGGCAGCACATATACTAAAATATATTCACAGACTCATGCAACTATCCCCATTACCTGTTAGAACATTTTCATTGACTGGAAAAGAAACTCCACACTCATTACTAGACCTGGCCTATTCTTCCCTCTCCCTACCCCTTGGCAATCGCTAACCCACTTTCTGTCTGTCTGGATTTGTTTCTTGTAGTCATGTGTGATTGACTTCTTTCACTTAGCATAATGTTCTTAAGGGTTATTTGTCTTGTAGTAATTATCAGAATTCCATTCTTTTTCATTGCCTAATAATATTCCACTCATGTCTGCACCACATTTTCTTTACCCATCAGTTTATGGACATTTGGACCATGTTTGTTTTTTTTTTTGCTTTTGAGACAGGGTCTCACTTTGTAGTTCAGGCTGGCCCTGAGCTCACTATGGTGCCCAGGCAAGCCGCCGTGAACTCAGCAATCCTCCTGTCTCTGCCTCCCGAGTGCTGGGATGACAGGCGGGAGCCACCACATCCGGCATTGTGGTATGCGGTATTGATTGTTGGTGGGCGTGTCTCCACACCCAGCATTATATGTGGTAACTGGGGATCGAACTCAGGACCTTGCATTTGCGAGGCAGGCACCAGAACCACTGAGCTAACCCTTCGGCCCAGACCATGTTTGGTTTTTAAAAACACGTAAGCAAAGCCCACTCATTTCTATCTCTCTTTTTTTTTTTTTTTTTTTTGAGACAGGGTCTCGCTTTGTAGTTCAGGCTGGCTCTGAGCTCACTATGTAATCCAGGCAAGCCTTGAACTCAGCAATCATCCTGTCTCTGCCTCCCGAGTGCTGGGATGACAGGCGTGAGCCACCACGTCCGGCACTGTGGTATGTGGTATTGATTGCTGGTGGGCGTGAGTCTCCACGCCCAGTATGTGGTTACTGGGGATCGAACCCAGGACCTTGCGCTTGTGAGGCAGGTGCCGGAACCACTGAGCTAACCCTCCGGCCCTTCATTTCTATCTCTTTATGAATATACTCATTTATCTCCTTTCTTGTTGGTAGATTGTTCTAGCTTTTGGATGTTTTAAACTGCTAGGGACATTTTTTTGTTTGTTTTTGGTGGTAGTAAGGATTGAACCTGGGCTACTTTGCCAATGAGCTACATCCCCAGCCCTTTAAAAAATTTTATTTTGAACAAATGGATCTCAATTTAAATAATAAATTCCAGTACAAATTATGTGACCTGAATTAAAGATTTAAAATACATCTTTTAAATAAACTGGATAGAATTTGTGTGTGTGTGTGTGTGTGTGTGTATGTGTGTAACCAGGGATTGAACTCAGGACCTCAAATTTGTGAGCCAGGCAGGGGGCCACTGAGCTACCTCCCTGGCCCTAGATAGAAATCTGAAAAGAAAAATTCACTTGGAGACAGCGTCTCCCAAGCTGTCTAGCCAGGCCTCAAACTCTCTATCTTCCTACCTTGGCCCCTGAGCCATTAGGATTACAGGCACAACCACCTCAGTGTTAGCCATCTGGGGATTCTGCTACATCACTACCCCTTCCCTTTGCATCCTGTGCTATGCAAACATCCTGAATGTTTTATTATGCTATATGCTAATTGCTTTTCTCTTTTCTGTAGTACTCATTCAAATCTTTTGTCCATTAAAAAATTATGTTCATGTGCAATCCCAAGGTTTGAGAAGCCAGGGCAGTAGCCTCGACATATGAATCTATAAATATTTACTCAGTTGATCTAAGTGATTTCTAATATTTGGTGACTATAAACAATATTACAAAGAAAATTTTGCAACTCCTGTCTGGGCACTTTTCTATTTTTTTTTTTAGGATGAATTCTCAGAATTGATTTAGTTTCCCACCTGTCTCTCTCTAAACCTGGCCAAGATTGAGCTTTACTATTATAATATTATTAAACTTAATAGGTAAAAATGGCATTCCATAGTTTTGTTTGAATTTCTGATGAATATATTTAGATAACTAATTACTTATATTTCATCTATCAATATGGCCAGTTCCTATTTGTTTCTTTTTATTTTAGAGCATTTAGGCCTTGTCTTATCAACTGGGAAGAGAGTTTATATACAGTATCGGGCCGGAGGGTTAGCTCAGCGGTTCTGGCGCCTGCCTCACAAACGCAAGGTCCTGAGTTCAATCCCCGGTAACCACATACAATGCTGGGTGTGGAGACTCACACCCACCAACAATCAATACCACATACCACAGTGCCGGGTGTGGTGGCTCAGGCCTGTAATCCCAGCACTCGGGAGGCAGAGACGGGAGGATTGCTGAGTTCAAGGCTTGCCTAGGCTACATAGTGAGCTCAGAGCCAGCCTGAACTACAAAGCGAGACCCTGTCTCAAAAAAAAAAGTAGATTTTCTCTGATGTTGGAAGCATTGTTTAGTCAAAATAGTAAGAACATTCTAGGCAGCATGGAGGTGTTCCACGCAGGTAATCAGCTACTCAGGAAGCTGAGGCAGGAGGATCACAAGTTTGAGGCCAGTGTGAAAAATTTAGGGAGGCCCTGTCTCAAAAGTAGCTTGGAGCTCCATAGATCCAATCCCGTGTGGTAGGGGTAGGGGTGCGGGTGGTGGAGATATTCCTACAGGACGAGTAATGACACGTTTTTTGTTCTCATATAAGATATAAAATGTCCTCATATAGATATAAAAAGTATCATTAAGCCACCAACACTATGAAACTGGAACAGAAAAACAGCAACATCAATAGATATAAACTAAGATTCAAGTGCGTGAGTTCGATAGCGTGATGAAGGTGGAACCTTAAATTTGTGGAGAAAATGACGTTTGGAGATCTGACTGTTGCAAAGATTGGTAATTCTCTAGCTTGCTTTGAAACAAAACAAATTCCAGAGGGATTAAAAGTTTTAAAAAGTTAAGTAAAAATGATCCTCTTGTAGTGAACAGTAGCCAAAATAAATTAATACATAAATGTGATCTGCCTATAAAAGACCTCTCCCCCGAAAAACCCCAAAAACCAAAAACCCCGAAACCAAAATCAAGGCGCTTTAAACGAGCGTCTAAGGGATGTGTAGGCTAATCATGCGGAGCACAGAATTTAGCGAAGCGTTCCAGGCAGAGAAACCGTCCGGGCAAAGGTTCTCAGGCGGGAAGAAGACCGCGTGCGGACTCTTCAGAGACAGGGTCCAGGATCGAACTCAGAACGCCCACAGGGAATCCAGGGCTGAGGCCATGCCCGCCCCCACAGCCATCATAATTATGTAAAATACCAGTTTTCCCATATATGGTACTTAATATCTGTTCTTCTGGTAGGACAGGACACAGGGGGAAAACAGCTCACGGGGCGGAGTGTCAGAGCCCGAGACCTTCCCAGTTTTGTCGCGCCCAGCCTCTCTTCAGGACCGGCAAAGCAACCCCGCCCTAGCCCTTTGCTCTTGAGCCGCCCGCTTCTGATTGGAGATTTTGTTTGTCAATCCTTGTTCTGTCCATTGAATCCGCCCTAGGAGGCGGGGCTCCCGCCTAGGAAGCGCGGGGGAAGGTAGCACAGGGGGAGGGGATGAATCCCATACCTCTGGTTACAGAAGACCCGCCCACCGCTCTCTACAAGTCAAACTATCTGTCCATCAAGACCAGTAGAGGGCTGGAGTGGGTGAAGCAAGGAAGAGGGCGTGAGTTTCCATGTCCCGCCTCACTGCTGGGCGTGTCCAAGTGGGCCCTCCTCTAAGAGGTGGGGCAAAGGCGGCGAGCTGCCGAGCTGGGTGCGGTGAGGCGCGCAGATCACCGCGGTTCCTGGGCAGGGCACGGAAGGCTGAGCCAGGCTGACCTGCTCCAGCTCCCGCCTCGCGTGCTTGCCCCACCCCGCTGCCGCTTAAGCGCTCTAGAAAGCCCTTTCGAGAGAAGCAGCGCCTGTTCCCCGGGGCAGCCCCAGGTTCAGGTGAGCAAGCCCCACCGGCGGATGCTGCCCTGGTTAGCCGGACGGGCGGGCGGGGGCGACGAGGAGCCGCGCGGCGTGTGGAGCCGGCGACCGCGTGCGGGTCTCGGCCTCGGCGCGGGTGGACGGGCGGGCGCGAAGGCCGGCGGCCCCAGTCCGGGCACTGCATCCTCCCCGCAGGGCCCGGGAGCCGGCGCGCGCGGGGGGCGAGGCCGCGGGGAGCGCAGGCCGCTCGGCTCGGGCTTCCCGGACGCCGTCCCCGCCCCCCGCCGGGCGCATTCCGGGACCGGGCACCCGGCCTCCCCACCCCCCGCCGCGGGCCCGCGCCCGCCCTCGCCGCGCCGAGGCCGGAGTTGTGCAAACTTTTTAACCCCTTCGGGGGAGCCGCTGCCCGTCGGACCCGGCCGAACCGGTGAGGATGCAGTGGGGGTCCGGGGAGCAGCGGCTCCTGCGGGAGTCAGCACCGTCTGTGGACAGAGGTAACGGGCGGCGGGGACCGTTTGGCAGCTGTCAGTACGTCCTCCTGAGTCAGAGTCGGACCATCCTGCCGCAGACGTTGCACCCGGCTCGGTTTCCGCCCTCTGCCGCCGACTTCCTCATCTGCCCGCCGCCCTCGGTCGGACCGGGGAGGGGGCGGGGAGAGGTGCGGTGGGTGCGTGAGGAGCGGGACCTGGCGGCGGCGACGGGCTTCGAGGCGCAAGGACCCCTCGCCTGCAGCCTCGCGGCTGTGGGGTTGTGCTGCCCCGGGGAGGAAAGGCCGGGCGCTGTCGGGCCGCCGAGGTGTGCACCTGATCCCGCCGCGCCCACGGCCGCACGCCTTGCCCGGACGAGGGACCGGTGGATGGGAGGTGGCCCTGCCTTCGGAACCCGACTTGGATTTCTGCATCTTTTCAGTCTGGGCTAGATGTGGGGTCTCCGCTCCACCCCCCGCGCAGGGATCGTTACCTTAGCCGGTCCTGAGCCACGCCCAGGGCAGGGCTACAGCCCCTCGTCGCATCCCTGGAAGGGAGAGGCGAAGTTTCGGAGCTGGAGCGGAGTGTGTCCCCTCCAGGCGGAGCGTGCGGGCCGTTCCGGAGCTGGGACGGGGTGTGTGTCTGCAGCCCCACCCCGCGGTGCTGGGAGAAGTTTCCTGGGAAGTCCCAGGTTTTGGACACAGACAGCTCCCTCCGCTGGCAATTCGAGAGGCCCGCGGCTACTTCTCGGTTCACTGCGCCCCTTTTCTGGGTTTAACACGGTTTCAAAGTAACTGTTGAGTAATTGTTGAAGGAGTTTTAGCTCCTTCTACGTTGCAACACAGTGACAGTTTCTGACTTCACTCTCCTGGAGTGGGCTTGATAACCTCACCTGATGCTTTATCCTCATTTTGCCGAAGAGGGAGGCTCCCTGAAGGCCTGTTTGGACAATCACTCAATTAATGTTAGTCAATTTATAGGAAAGAGTGCTGTGGGTGGGGGAGGGTAACAGATGTGTAACTGAGCAAATATTTAACTGCTTCTCTGTGCCAGGGACTTCGCCAGGTGGTGTGTGTGTGTGTGTGGGGGGGGGGGTTGAGTAAGACCTGGTCCCTGCCTTGGGCACTTACGGGAGAGCTGAGACCAATGTGTAGATGACTCCAGTGTGAGGTGGGGATGACGGGGACCTCAGAAAGGTACTGTGAATCATAGGGCTGGGAGAAAGGAGCCGACCTGCTTTGTGTAATCCCAGAGGCCTCTTGGAGGAGGCTTCTGTCCTCAGGAAGTTGCAGTCTTCAGGGAGAAACAGTGGCAGAGTGACTTCAGTAAAAAGGCATCCTGTGATATGTGTCCCAAGCGTGTCACAGACAAAGGACTGGAATTTCAAGGCTGTTGAAATCCCCTACTGTTGAAGCAAGGAGAGGAGCTGCCAGAAGAAAGGGAAGAGCACACTGCAGGCTGGGCAAACTGAGGCAAGGCAATCACATGGTGTTGAAAGTGAGGAGTCACTTGGTGCATAATTGGGGGGTAATTAAAAGCGTTGAGGTTGCTCCGTGTAATTTGAGAGCTATTGTGCCCCCTTATGGCTGTGGGGTGACACCAAAGAGCTTGGCTTTTCACACCTAGCAAGTCCCAGCAGTGCAGGTGGGCAGATCCAGAGAGAGCCAGGTACCCTTTGAGCCAGCATTGGCAGGCTCCAGGTTCCTTTGCCCACTTACCCTGCCCCAGGGCAGAGGTATGCTCTGTGGGGCTGCTGCCTGGAAGGCTTGGAGGGCAGAGGAAAGACAGCACTTGGGCCCGGGCTCTGGATTTCTTGTTTTTTTTATGTTTAAACTTTTTGGCCTAAGGCGTTGGAGACCAGAGAACTTCTCTTGTCGGGTGAAGGACACATGTTAATCACAGCCTGGCTTTGGCCTGCTCTTGCTCTAGAAAGAACAAAACAAGGATCTGTTAGCTCTTGGAAAGAAGAAAAACACACTCAAAAGCTGCAGCGTTGTTGTATAGCCTGGTTAGGGTATTACTAGAAACCAGGCTGCCGGAGCTGTCTTCACTTCCTCCTCCAGCTAATCCTTCAGTGGAGTCCTTGAGACAGCCCCTACCAGCTTGACCTCTTTATTTCAAAAGGAGAGGAGGGGTTGGCTGTTTTCCTCAGAGCCTAGCCTTACCCCTTGCTTGGAGGGGGGAGAACGAAAAAACCCAAACCAAAGGGGGAGAAAAATTCCAAGCCTTGACAGCTTCCTCCCAAGCATCGTGTTCCAAAAATATTTAGAATAGCAAAATCTGTGTGTCCTCTTAATTAAACAAACGTCCTAATTTACTGAGCATAAAACAGCATCTCTGCCCACGGGGGCAGGAAGTGCATTTTCCCTTTGTGCAGCCCTAGAGAGTCACTGCCTCTCTGTTTTAACCCTTGGTATCCCGAGCCCTGGGCTCAAGTCCTCTGTTGACAGCAGACAGAGTTCTGGCTGCCCCTCTGGCACCGGTGCTCCTGTCGCATCCAGAATCTACTTTTTAGAACTGAGCAGCGTAGTGTCACTCACAGAGAATGAGCTTTGGACCCTAAACCTGACTGTTAGCTTTATGATCTCAGCTGAGTCACAGAACCTCCCTGAGCCTCAGTTTCCACATCTGTGATATGGGAATCATGATAATTTTACCCTGCAGGGTTAGGTGTGAAAACCAAGAGGGATAACGTATGTAAAGGGTCTGATAAACAGTGGCTATATAAGTTCAAAAGAATACAAAATAGTCTTAACACCCTGGGTGGTCAGGTGAGGGCGGAGAGTGGACTGTTTCAGTGGCTTCCAGGGTAGCTGAGTGTGCCTTCTACCTCTAAAAGAGGTGTGCGTGTGTGGTGCTTGTGGGTTATGAAACTTCTCTGTTAATGCTTCTAGGAGCTTGTGGCGGAGAACTGCTTCAGCGCCCTAACCTGGGTTGAAGATGTGCAGACTGACTGTGGTTTTAGTTCTAAAGCGTGGTTTCCCGTGTTCTAAGTGATAGACGTGTGATGTAGAGTAGAACATGGGACCTGTGAGAACTGGCTCCCAGCTCTGGCTCTGGTCAAGGGTATGTTTGATTTTGTTAGAAAATGTCACATCCCCTACAAAGACATTGTACCAGATTATACACATGAGACTGTCTGGAAAATTGAAAAGTTGAGTATTTAAGATTTCTCCCAAAATGCTGGTGTTCCTTAGACACTATCATACCTCATTGATGGGTTTATACTCCGCAGCTCTTTTAGAAGATAGCTTGTCAGTATCTATCGAGACAGTTCTAACTGCATTCTAGGAATTTACGGCACAGATAAAATTGAGTGTGCAAAAGGAAATGCCTCCGAATACTCCTTGCAGCATTCTGAGAGAAAAACACAGGAAGGAGAAAAGCCAGCTTTCTATTAGGAGGGTCAGATTAATCATGGTACAGCTGCACGGTGGGAATCCTTGCAGCCCTCCAGATTAAAAAAAAAAAATAGAGGTTGATCTGTAAGTACTGATAGGACATAGCCTCCAAGAGAGGTTGTAAGTTAAAAATAATTAGATGTGAAATAATGTGTATGGTGCTCTGTTTTTTGTAAAAGCTGGTTCGTGTCCTCTCTGCCTCCACGGACGGATCTGAGAGGATCCTGAGATTCTAACAGTGCTTGTCTTGTTCAGAAACAGCTGCTAAAGGTAGTTCCACCTGGCCACCTTCTGGAGGAGTGGAAGTGAGCGTGATCCTTCTCTAGATACCACAGTATATGTGTTGTCGTTAGGCAGAGACTGAGGTACTTATTTTTTTTAAGGGTGAAAGGGACACCAGATCCATCTTATGGGCATTGTGCTGGATTTCAAATTTTATGTTAACGCTGAGCACGTGCAAGGAAGAACAAAGGGACTTAAAAACATTGCCTTGCTCTTTTTTTTTTTAATTGGTACATTTTATTTGTGCATGCCTTGCTCTTTGAACTTGAAACGGTTTGTTTTAGTCTTCCCAAGGTCACGTGGTCACTAGACAGACAAACCTGGACTCTGGTCCACTCCCTCGAATTCTGGGAAGTGGCGGATGATTGCTTTTCTGTGCTGTTTGAGAAAGGGAAGACTTTATCCCTTCTGCAGAGTATATCAGGAAGCCCTTGGGCCAGGGTTCCCACATTCACCTGGCTCTAAATCATGTGCTTTTCCATCCAGGGAAACCCACCCGGGCCAGAAGGCCGAAGTAAACCCACACTCAGGTCTTCTTGTTTAATTTGAGGTCATTGCAGCTGCCGTTGGCCCTTTTCCAGTTCCACGCCCGTTTCTCTTTCCACCAGGCCTATAGGTTTTACATATTAGCAACAGTGGGAAGGCCCAAACTCCTAAGAAGATATGACGGAAGGGTTTGAAGTAGAGGACCCCACGGTGTGCTCAAGGAGGGCCATCCTTAGCCTTCCATGGTGTGGCTACTGGGGAAGTGGCCATCTGTGCACAGCCCGGCTTCTGAAGCGAAGCCTGCAGAAGGCGCACACCCGGGTCTCCAGCAGGTTGTGCTCCCTGCAGCCTGAGGAATGGCATGAGTCACGTGATGGACACTGTGAGCTCCACTCTAAAATGGGCTTGTCACTGCACAGGCCTGTGGGAAGGGCCTGCTCCCCACCTGCCCTTTACAGAGTGTGAGAAGAGCTGCCCTCTTGGGTCTGATGCAAGTCTCTTTAAAAAGCAACCTAGCCAGGCTTCTGCTGGAATTAGTCAGGCTCCATGCTGACTACTAATTTCTCAGGACTGAGGTCATTCAGTGCCTGGGCAGGTGGATCCAGAGAAGGGACCTGGCTGTCCTTGGCCAAGGTGGAGGCCAATCGGGAATATCTACGTCAGCTGTCTTCACCTGGATGCCTAGGCCGCCGGAAGGAAGTCACCACTGAAGGGTTGGGCTTCTGGTGGGGCAGGTTGGGCGGAGGCCTTGAGAGAGGTTGCTCCTCCCCCACCCTCCAGTCACTTCCTTGTGGCCTCTCAGAGGATCTTGAGGTCCTTGTGTCCCTTGCAGAGAAAACAGGGGTTCTCTAGGGACATCCCTCTACCCCCTTGGGTCTGCAAGATGCCTCTCTGTATAATGCCTAAAGTGTTGAAGGAGCCACAGACTGATTTCTTTTAGAAGGTTGTCACTAATCAAGAGGTTATTACATTTTGGACATTGAAAACTTGTTTTCTTTTTTCTTTCATTTCGACTTTATGATAATCTGCTTAAAAGAAAAATCATCTGCAACAATGATAAAACCCACCCCTCCTGAATTTACTTGCAAGTGTAGAATGTCCGAACTGGAGGGTTCTTGGGCATAATTTTGAAACATTAAAAAATTGTTTTTCCTCACTTAGGGAAGGAATTATTTGTCCAAGCTCATTCTGTGAGTTGCTACAAAACGTTGGCTTCTGGTTTCACTCTCAGCCTTTCTTGCCAAACCAGGAGGCCTCATGTAAGTGTCGTTGAACAGTTAGCATCCCTTTCTTTGTCTTCACGCATGGCTTAGCCACTCCACACAC
>PVIC010051004.1:0-12565 GCA_004025085.1 Thryonomys swinderianus
CTTTCTCTCTCTCTCTCTCTCTCCCTCTCCCTCTTCCTCTCCCTCTCTCTGTCTCTTCTTGCTGTCTTTCTTCCTCTGTTTTGAGAGAGGGTCTTGCTATGTAATTCAGGCTGGCCTTGACCTCACGATGTGGCCCCCAATTTGAGGTGATCCTCCTGTCTCAGCATCTTGAGTGCTGGGATTATGGGTGTGTGCTATCATTCCTGGTTTGAATTTTAAAGAGTTAGGTCAGAATTTTTAAGACCCCAATTGGCAGATTGTGTTATGCCTCATCGGCAAACTTGGGGTTGATGACAAATGTATCTCTGTTCTGTAGTGGCAACGATAACCTCTATGTCTGTGCTTAAGTAAACTCTCCTTGTGTGAATGAAAATGAGCTGAAAGGGAAATTTTTGCTAGATCAGTCTTGCTTCTGGGAGTCTGATTTGGACCAGTGGCTGAATTTTATGTTTCTTCAAGGGGTGGAAGATTTGGGTAAAGTAATATTGGAGAGATGGAGAAATAGCAGCTGATGGAGAATGAATAAACCCAGGCAAGCCTCAAACTCATGGTGATCCTCCTGCCTCAGCCTCCTGAGTATTAGGATGATAGATATACACCACACCCTCCAGCATTGTGCCAGAATCTTTTGACTCTTATTTTTCAGGTTGTACCTACTACCTTCATGCAGACATGTTAAGACTGGCATTGCAGGTAGGATCACAACACTGACATTGATGGTGAGTGTTCAGAGAAATTGATTTAAAGCTTCCTCTGGATTTAATGCTGATGAAAAATGAATCGTCTGAGGAAGAACTGAGTTTAACTAGTCATATGTTAACATATATGCTAAATAGTTCTGCATAAGAATATTAAAATATATAACTAATGGTAAATCAAGGATGGGAAAAATGAAGTTAGTACAAAAATATGAAAAGTATATAACAGTTGCATAGAATGGATTGTTTGGTATATTTCTTGTTGCCTTATACTGGCCCCTCAGAGGTTTGGCAAATAATTATTTTTCTATAAGAGAGCTTTCGTCAAAGAACAGGAGGTGGCCTATAATTAAAGAATTTATTCTTTCTAAAAAAGTTCCACACATTGCTGTTAGCTTCTGTAATAAACTATAACCAGTGAGGACCTTGTTTTTAGTTTTTATTTTTTGTTAGTACACATTTGTAGTACACAATGATTACATCCCTTGTGGAGAGTTTGTACATGTACATAACTCATCATGTCTTTTTTCATCGCTTTTCCTGCCCCCTCTCCTCCATCACTTAGTTCTCCCATTTATGAAAGATTTATCTCCCTATTTCCTGTTACCTACCTTTTATTTTGTTCTTTATATTTTGAGTTTCTTCCATAAGAGGAACCATGTGATATTTAAGCTTGTGTATCTGATTTATTTCACTTAACATTATGGTCTCGAGGTCCATCTATTTTCCTACAAATGACTCCTTTATCCTTCTTATAAAAAAAGTGGTACTTTGTTGCATATAAACATTACACTATCTTTATCTGTTCATCTGTTGAAGTGGTCTTCCTGGTTTCTGTAGGTCACTTCCTTATTGTATCTTCTTGTGGTAGAGAGAATGAGTGATCACTTCTCTGGGATATCTTCTTAGAAGGTACAAACCCCATTCATGGGAGCCCCAGCATGATGACTTACTTATACCCCAAAGGTCTTACTTTCAAATACCATCACACTGGCAATGAGTGACCCAGTATATGGATTTTTCGGGGGACACAAGTTCATAGTATCACGTTTTGTACTAGTGAAGTAAAGTGACTAAGAAGATTATAGTTATTCAGTACCTACCTCATTAGAATTTTTTGTTTGTTTGTTTGAGACAGGGTCTTGCTTTGTAGCCCAG
The DNA here is from genome assembly GCA_004025085.1 of Thryonomys swinderianus. NCBI lineage: Eukaryota > Metazoa > Chordata > Mammalia > Rodentia > Thryonomyidae > Thryonomys > Thryonomys swinderianus. Next base: position 1,857 of record PVIC010051004.1, read on the forward strand.
GCTGGCCTCAGATTTGAAGCAATCCTCCTGGCTCAACCTCTTGAATGCTGAGAACAGGTGTGTGTCACTCTGTGCAGCCAGAATTATTACTTTTGTTTGTTTGAGATAGGGTCATGTTAGGCATAGTTGTGAGCTTGCTATTGTATATGAAGACTAAGTATGTATTGTTTAAGGAAATGTGTCTGGTTGACAAAGGGTGAATTGTGATAGTTAACTGTAACATGTCAATTTGAATGGATTGAGATACCTGGTGGATTAGCGGTCCACAGTTCTGGAAATGTCTGGATGATTGACACATAGGCCTCAAACTGAGAAAGACAGACCCATCCTGGTTGTGGTGACATCAAACAGTAGCTTGTTCCCTGAGTGAAATGAAAATAAGGAAAAGAAGGAAGTCTTCCCTGTTGCTTCTTCAGAGCAGCTCCAGTCTTTGCCATTGCTTCTGGACATTTATCTTCAGTTCCTTTGGGCTTCCAGGGAAGACTCTTCAGCCTTCCAAAGCAGACCCTTTGGCTTTCCAACATGGACTTGTAGCAGACCCTATAGTGAACTCTAGGCTTTCAGACTTTGACTGGATCCTTTGACTATCCAGCCTGCAGAGGGACCTTTTGTATTTTTCTACCCCGACTCCTCAGGCAGCCATGTAAGCCTACTTAGTACATCTTTTTCACATCATACATTAATTGTGTTCCTCTAGTGACCCATAACTGATACAGACATTCTATTTTGATGAGATCAGTTGTGTTCAGTGTGATATGGCTGTAGACCAGACAATGTGTTTTGAAATATGAAAGGCTTGGTTAATCCAATTCAAAAATGGGCATCTGAAATGAATAGATACTTTTCAGAGGAAAATGTAAAAGCAGCTAAGAAGCATATGAAGAAATGCTCAATGTCATTGGTCATTCAAAAGATTCAGATGAAAACAACACTGACATTTCATCTCACTCCACAAAGAATGGCTGATATTTACAAATTAGCCAGCAATAAATGCTGGCAAGGCTGTGGAAAATGTAGACTGTTGGTGGGAATGTAGACTGGTACAGCCACTATGGAGATCAGTGTGGCAGTTCTTCAGAAAACTAGGATTAGATGTCCCATTTGACCCTGCTATTCCCCTGCTGGGGATATACATGAAATAATTACAAGACTGGTATCACAGCGACATATGTGCACCTATGTTTATAACAGCTCAGTTTGTGATAGCTAAAATCTTGGAAGTAACCCAAATGCTCATTAGCTCTAGACAAAACAGAGTATTACTCTGTCATGAAGAAGGATGAGATTATCGCTTCTCGGCCTTTTGGCTAAGATCAACTGAAGAATGATGAGATTGAGTCATTTATACTCAAATGGAAATACCTTAAGGACATATTCATAAGTGAAATAAATAGGTCACAGATGTATAAACATATCTTTGGTATGAGACACTGAAGATATAAAGGAGTTCTAGAATGCATGATAGATATTGTGAAATAGTAAATTTTCAAAGGGAAATGGGGTTTAGGGGTAAATAATGAGGGGAAAGAAACAATTTGAGGCTAAAAAAGGAAACAAAGCTTGTGTTTATAGGGGTGGCGGTTTGTAGGGTGGGTAGGGGAAGGAGAAAAATGAGAATCAAGTCATATCATATACTGGTACAAGTTCTCAATGTTGATTGTAATCGTGGAGTGTATATATAATGTACCAATAAAGATTATTTTAAAAAAGGCTTGGGGGTCAGAGGGTTAGCTCAGTGGTTCTGGCGCCTGCCACCCAAGCACAAGGTCCTGAGTTCGATCCCCAGTAACCACATACAATGCTGGGCATGGAGACTCACGCCCACCAGCAATCAATACCACATACCACAGTGCTGGGCATGGTGGCTCACACCTGTAATCCCAGCACTTGGGAGGCAGAGACAGGAGGATTGCTGAGTTCGAGGCTTGCCTGGGCTACATAGTGAGCTCAGGGCCAGCCTGAACTACAAAGCGAGACCCTGTCTTAAAAAAAAAAAAAAGGCTTGGTTTAACCTGGGCATGGCAGCACATGGTTGTAATATTAGTTACTTGGGAGGCTGAGGCAAGAAGATCACAAAATTTGAGGCACACTTGAGGGCCATAATAAAATCCTGTATCACAACAAATGAACAACAACAAAAAAAACTCAACCCCATTAATCATGATGCCTATTTAATTTGGGGGTTTCCTTCTGTGATATTTCCAAAAGGTGACAGGCATCTTGGCCCATATTTCAGGACCAGCTGAAACATGAAGCTTCAGTGAAGCTAAGAGGTCCCTCAGAGTGGAGGCAAAACAGATCCTTCCCTAGTGCTGCTCCCTGGAGAGGAGTTGAACCTCTATAAAGTTTTAAGTTTTATGCAATTACTAGGCTCTGCCATCTTCAGCTGGGCTGATGCCACTGACACTCTGTGACCTTTTCATTTAAATTCTTTGTTGTAGCTGGAAGGCTCTGTTGTCTGAATTACCACTCCTTTCACCTCAGATATTCTACTCAATACTCTCAGAAAAGCACTTAAACTTTCAAGACACAAAGTAAAATTTAAAATGTATTTCCCCCAAATCATAAAAGAACAGACTGATAAATGTGACTGTAAAAAATTTAAAACTTCTGTTTGGCAAAAGTCAAGACAGACTGTGAAAATACAATTGTAGAACATATGATAAATGGCTAATTGCCCTAATTTGCAAAATAACTTACACAAATGAATGAAGTAGTACAACTCAGAAGAAAATAGTCAAGTTATAAGATAGTTTACAAGAAGAATGTAAATGGTCTGTAAAATTATGGAAATATATTCAGTCTCACTCATATTTAAAAACAGATCAAAGCATCAGCAAAATACAGTCTTTTTGTGTGCGTCTTTATGATATACACAATTGGCAGCAATGTTTTTGATGAGATTTTAAATTTTAAATTTTTTGTTTTGCTATGTAGTTCAGGATGGCCTTGAAATCACTAGGAAGCTCAGGTTGGCCTAGACCTCACAGCAATCCTCTTGCTTCAGCCTCCAGACTGCTGGGATTACAAGTGTCCCGTCTATGCCCAGTGAGTGTTTACATTTTTGCAACCTTTGGAAAGGTAATTAAACAATATCTATCACATAGTTTGCTAAGTGGATATTTTGACCATTTATATTATGAGAAATATTATATATTCAGTTTAGTCAGAAATTGAGTTGTGCCTATAACTGGGGCTTGTCTCAGTATGACCCCATTGGGAAGTAGTACCAAAATTGTATCTACCATAAAGCTACAGTGGTTGGTTAATAATAAGTAATAATGTCAGAAACTGAGAGAACATTCCCAGAGTGGGTATTGAAGGTGGTGATCTTTTGGAATATAAGGCTGAATACAAGATTGTTTATTGATATGACTCAGGATTTGAAATTCATGGGTGGTCACTTGGAGACAGTCCTACTATGTTGTGTAGGTGATTGCTTGAAGTTTAAAAACAATAATGTCTAGCAGTTAATGAAAGGGAATGGTTGTAAATATCAGCAGAGCATTAAAGATGTGGTTGAAAGATGGTTATGTTCCATTGGAGAACCTAGATGACACTTACTGTTTAAAAACAATGAGAAACGTGCTAGTGAAGGAATTCTGGCTGGCATCATTTAGAAATTAGTGAGATCGTTGTACTTCAAGATAAAGATTATGCTTTGATCCATATTATTGTAAGATGGTATAACCCAGTACATACAATACACAGTCTTTGTAGGCCATGCTGGATGGTAAGAGAGACTACTCTGAAACTTGACTTTCTAGTATCATTGTGGATGATAGGACTCTAGGGTTGTAGAACACAGTGACATTTAATAAGTGTGTGGTGTTAGCTAGAGTTTTATTTCAACTTGTGGTGGGAAGCTTAAGTGCAAGTAGGTGTATGTGGAATAGGAAGAACACAAGGACAACTCACCACCTCAAGAAGGAGCCTAATTCAAGGGGAAAGTCATTTACCCCTCTTAATGACCTAATCACCTCTTAATGTCATCCTGCAACATCACCACAACAGGAACAAAATTTCAACATGAGTTTCATACTCAAATTATGGTAGCTACCTAATAGATGGCACCTGATTTAATGGGGAGCACTAGTTTTATATTCCCTTTAAGACCCACATTCTAGTGCTCAGTCTTGAATCAGGGCTGATATAGACTTGGTGCCTACTGAAAAATTGATTTTTTGGTAATAGAGACTGATATGGACCCTGAGGACATTGATAAGGCAGTGACAGGTTGATTCCACTGAAATTCTTTCACCTCAGAGAGAGTAGAAATTCATCTTTACAGGGAGTAATATGCATTTTGGGTGTGGGTTTGCCTTCTTAGACTATAGTGCTTTACCAGTCCCCCTAGTCAAAAATGCTTTATGTATTTTCCTGGGATTCACATAACATTTCCTTGAATTAAACATTGTACTTTAAGGTGTGACAAGAGTGGATGGTTATGATCATCACTAGTGTTTTAATGTCACTATTAGAAGTTCTCTGCCTGACTGGTCATTGCAATGAGGGACTAACTGAGGAATGAAACTCATTCTGGTGGGAGTATTGTCTTTAAAGATAAGCATTATGCTTTGAAGCAGTGGTTATCACATAATGTAACTTCGGTAGGTATAGCACACAGAGTTGGGAATTAAGGAGTGAAATTTAGAGGAGTTTTTGTTACTACCACTTCTAGTGACTGACACATGGGCTTTATATTTTCCATTCTCATAAAATCTTGAGTAAGTTAGATGTACCAAGGACACTAGAGGAGTGTATTAAAGGTATGTTACCCCTTCTAGTCCTCCACTGTTGCTTCCCGGGGTCACAAAAAAACCCCCATCTATACACAGGTGTTTGTTTTTGGATCTGCTATCAAGGGACTCAAACTAGAAGTGTTCCTAGTCAGTGGAACTTTAAGATGAGATTCTGGAACACTGGCTGATATCAAGGACCTCATTAATGGTGAATGAGAATGAAAATTGAAGTGAATTCCTCAAAGTTGGTCTTGAGACAGATTTGTATGAAAAGGACCTGTTAGAAAATGCTGCCATGGAAGGGGGGAGAGGTAACAGAGAGTGGGACTAGGAAGGGAAAGAGGCCAAACAAGAGTGCCATACCAAGAAAAATACCACAGGCTATAACTTTGGGTTAACCTATGAGAGGGAGTGACACTAGCATTTGGAGTGCAGCTTGAGATGAAAACTGAGGATGGATGATTATGATGCTTGCCAATAGAAAGCATCTCCCTTCCTCCTCTTTTTCTTCATGCTTTTCTCCTCCTTTCTTCCTTCGAAGGACCCAAGGGTTCTTTTGTTGGAGCATAGCTCCAAAGTACAAATACATATATGCCCAATAGTGCTAAGGGAATCTGAGACTTACATGTCTTCTTACTCTTCAGATATCAGGGTTGGAGGGAAGGACACTGAGTCAGTGCTAACACTTATTTTGTTTCCATGCTAACATTTTTTTGTGTGTGACTGCTGGACCCTGCCTGTCCCTCCTGTTGAGTGGGGTCAGTCAATGATGCCTGCTCTTGGGCTGTATTCATTTCAGCTCCCCCATGAGGAGGAATTTTTCAGCTCAATTTGAGAAAAACTCAAATTTGAATTATCTATAGAAAAAAATACACTGCTAGTGTAGTAATGTCTGCCATAACACCAGAGTTATTAAAAGAATTTGTAAAATAATGTTTGCAAGGATATTGTGGAGGGAATCTGAATATCCAATAGGAATTAAAGTAAATGATAATTCCAACTGAGAAATATGATGATTCTTGTGTTTGTGTTTAATGAAAATAAAGTTGGAAAACCAAAGAGTCTTAGGGGTCTATATCAGAAAGAAAACCAGAAGATTACATACTAGTGGTAAGTTGAATCTGATACAAAATCTGATAATTTCCAAGCCAAATTGTATGAGAATATGAACTCCTAAATACTTTTTTTATTTTTTTTTGAGACAGGGTCTCACTTTATAGTTCAGGCTGGCCCTGAGCTCGCTATGTAGCCCAGGCAAGCCTTGAACTCAGCAACATACAAGAATTGTATGTGGTTACTGGATCGAACTCAGGACCTTGCACTTGTGAGGCAGGCATTGGAACCTCTGAGCTATGATCTCCGGCCTAAACTCATATATATACATATATATATATATATATATATTTTTTTTTTTGGTCCATATGCTTTATGTATGTTACTTTTTTTTCATTATTCAGTAAACTTTATTGGTACATTATATGCACAGCTCACAATCACACACAACATTGGGGAATTTGTACCAATATGTGAAACAGGTTAATTCTCATTTTTACCCACATCCCTATCCACCCACCCCCTCCCTACCCCCTATATAAATACTCTTTTATTTTTTTCCAGATCATATTTATTCCTTCCCCTCATTATGTTCCCACACCAAATTCCTTTTGGATATTTCCCATTCTACAAAAACGATCATACATTCTAGAGCTCCTTTACTCTACAGGTACTTATATCAAAGAAAAGATCCAGTATTTGCATATCTGTGTTCTATTTATTTCATTTATTAGTGTGTCCTCCAGGTGTCTCCATTTGCACATAAATGAATCAATCTTGTCATTCTTTATGGAAGAGTAATACTCCATTTTAAAAAGAAACCAGATCTTCTTTATCCAGTCTCCAGTTGATGGGCATTTGGGTTGTTTCCAAGATTGGGCTATCACGAACTGAGCTGCTATGAACAAGGTTGTACATCTGTCTTCCAATGTGATTTTTAAAATTCCTTTGGGTATATTCCTAGCAGGGGTATAGCAGGGTCGAATGGGACCCCCTAGTCCTAGTTTTCTGAGGAATCTCCACACAGATCTCCACAATGGTTGCACAAGTCTGCAATCCCACCAACAGTGGAGAAGGGTTCCTTTCTCCCCACAGCCTTGCCAGCATTCATCGTTGGTTGATTTTGTAATAGCAGCCATTCTTTGTGGAGTGAGATGAAATCTCAGTGTTGTTTTCATCTGCATCTCTTGAATGACCAGTGATGTTGAACATTTCTTCATATGCTTCTTGGCTGCTTTGATTTCTACCTCTGAGAAGTGTCTGTTCATTTCAGGTGCCCATTTTTGAATTGGGGCTTTAAACTTGGGGAGACTGATTTGTTTAAGTTCCTTGTAATTGTAGATAATAGCCCTTTGTCTGAAAAACAGCTAGTAAAGACTTTTTCCCACATTGCTGGTTGTCTTTTAGCAGTGCCAGTGATTTCTTTTGTTGTGCAGAAGCTTTTCAGTAGGATGAGATCCCATTTGTTGATTCTTTCTGCTAGTTCTTGTGTTATAGAGGTTTTATTCATGAAGGCTCTGCCTAAACCAATGTCTCCAAGAGTTTTACCTAGCCTGTTTTCCAGCAGGCTTATTGTTTCTGTTTTAATGTTTAAGTCTTGTATCCATTGTGAATTTAGTTTTGTGCACGGTGAAAGAGATAGATCTAGCTTTAGTTTTTGGCAGGTTAAAGCCCAGTTTTTCCAGCACCATTTGTTAAAGAGGCTGTCTTTCCTCCATTGGGGATGTTTGGCTCCTTTGTCAAAGATAAGGTGGCTTAGTGTATCTGGAGTTGTTTCTGGATCTTCTAATCTATTCTACTGGTCCTCTGGTCTGTTACTTTGCCAGTACCATGCAGTTTTTATCACAGTGGCTTTATAATAGAGTTTTAAATTGGGTATTATAATACCCCCTGTCATGTCGTGGTTGCTTAGAATTGCTTTTTGCTATTCTAGGTTTCTTGTGGTTCCAGATGAATTTTTTTTTTGAGACAGGGTCTTGCTTTGTAGTGCAGGATGGCTCTGAGCTCACTATGTAGCCCAGGCAAGCCTCGAACTCAGCAATCCTCCTGTCTCTGCCTCCCAAGTGCTGGGATTACATGTGAGCCACCACGCCCAGCTCCGGATGAATTTTTGTATTATTTTCTTTAGCTCTGTGAAGTACAGCATTGGAATTTCAATCGGAATTGCATTGAATCTGTATAGTAGTTGTGGGAGGATAGCCATTTTGACAATGTTGGTTCTCTCTACCCAGAAACAAGGGATGTCTTTCCACTTTCTGATCTCCTTTTCTATCTCGTTTTTTAGAGTCCTATGGTTTTCAGAGTAGAGGTCTTTCACTTCCTTTGTTAGGTTGATTCCTAGATATTTCATTTTTCTGCGTGCTATTGTGAAAGGGATTGACTCCCCAATTTCTCTTTCAGTGAGTCTCTTGTTTGTGTAGACAAAGGCTGTTGATTTTTGAGCATTAACCTTGTATCCAGCAACCCTACTGAATTTGGTAATTAAGTCTAGCAGTCTTTTGGTTGAGTTTTTAGGATCCTCTAGATAGAGTATCATATCATCAGCAAATAATGACAGTTTAACTTCTTCCTTTCCTATCTTTATTCCTTTTATATCTTTGTCCTGCCTGATTGCTATGGCTAATGTTTCTATCACTATATTGAACAAGAGTGGTGACAATGGGCATCCTTGTCTCATTCCGAACTCCTGTATTTTTGACCAGACTTACTTATGACAATCTGTTTTGTTAAAAACAAATAGTTTCTGCTGTAGTTGAATTTAGCACAATGATAATGAATTTAAATAGTCCTCTGGGAATAAAATGTTCTTGGAGTCAAACTTGTCAGAGTAGAAAGGAAATATTTACAATACAGTGATGTTCTTTTACAGACCTAACAGGATTCATTATCAGCATGTAAACAGTCCTATTACTGTGTGAAGTTGTACAGATTAGAGATATTCCTACTTTCCATTTTTTTTACATCAATTGGAGATCAACCAAAATTTAGAAAATTTTAGAAATCAGAAACGATACACTGGCCATGCCTGCCTGGCAAGTCTGAGGTCCTGAGTTCAATCCCTGGTGCCAAAAACAAACCAACAAACCCAAACCACCACCACCAACAAAACCAGAAAAAGATGTACTGCTGTAGTTCACAGCACATGAATCATCTGTGGAGAGAGTCAAGCTTTAATTCCTAGCTGGCGTCTCACATGACCTCAGGGTATCTTGGATAAATGCCTCCAAAATGAATGCCTGGATCACACGGCTGGGATATATTTCATTTCTAAGTCTGTGGAGCAATACTTCACTGTCGTGATGATTACAGTTTTATAATGCATCTTTAAATCACATAGTGTTGCGTCTCCACTTTGTTCTTCAAAGTTGTTTTTAGTAAGTCTAGGTTATGCGAATTAATTTCTATACAAATTTAAAGAATCAGTCTGTGAATTCCATTTTTTTTTCTTTTTCCTGAACCAGGGATTGAACTCAGGACCTTGCTCTTGAAAGGCAGGCTTGGTGCTACTGAGCAAAATCCCTGGCACCAGTTTGTCCATTCCTAGAAAAACCAATGTGGGATTTTTTATTAGCATTTCCTTGAATTTGTGAATCTCTTTGGGGAAAATTGACATTTTAACAACATTGAGCTTTGCAACTCATAAAGAATCTGAAGAATCTGAGAACAGAGGGATCCCAAAACAGTTAAAAGCAGTTCACTGGCAACCACAGCAGGCCCCTTTGGAGTAGCAGTTGAAACTGGAAGGGGTTTTGTGCACTTCCAGATGTCCTCAGTAGGGTCTGAAAGGGTGGGAGTAATAAACAGAAGCCCTATAAATCCAAAAATTGGACCTGCTGGGGCTGTTTTTTAAAGGAGGATCCCATAGTGACTCATTCAATTATTTGATCTTTGACAAAAGAATCAAGAATTGTACTTTGGAGAATGATAGCCTATTCAATGAGTGGTGCTGGGAAAACTGGTTATCTGATTGCAGAGGATTGAAACTGGACACTTATCTCTCATCATATACTAAGTTAAATTCAAAATATGTCAGGGACTGAGGAACGAGCGGTGGGCGGACAGGACCCAGCAGCTCCGGGCCCCACCGTGCCGTGTTTCCGGCGGACTGGGGAACCGGCGGCGGGTGGACCGGACCAGCAGCTTCAGACCCGCCGTGCCGTGTGTCCAGCGGACTGAGGAACTAGCGGCAGGCGGACCAGACCCAGCAGCTGCGGGCCCCGCCGTGCCCTGTTTTCTGGCGGACTGAGGGAACAGTCACGGGTGGACAGGACCCAGCGGATGCGGCCCCGCCATGCCTTGCTTCCGGTGGATTGAGGGAGCAGCACGTGGACCCGGCTGCAGGGTGCAGTCCATTTCCAGTAGACTGGAGGCCGCCCACCAGCCCACTATATCCCGGAGCTGTGCAGTGAGGAGTCAGACATAGAGGTAACTCATAAGCTCAAAGTATCCAGTATAGAATCTAACAAACCTTTTTATCTTATTTACTGTATTTAATACTGATATTGACATTTATTGTATTATGGTAACAAACATGATGTGATTGTTCTGCTCAAATACCTACATGATGTGTCAGGAGTGAGAACTCTCAAGGGTTATTACAGATTCAAGGAGGACCCCCCAGGAAAGTGCTGCTTCCAAGGGGCCCCAGATAATAGAAAGAGACCTGCAGCAAACATTGTCCTGTCATCAGTCAAAGAAGAGCATTAAAAACAACAAAAGAGTAGAAATGGGAAAATACACAAAAAACCAGACACAAAGATCACCACCACAGGGAAATTCAGAGAAAAGGGAAATAGGGCAAACTGAAACTCAAACACCAGGACTCTTGGAGATGGTAACTAAAGCAGATCTAGTAAAATGGAAATCAGAACTCATCTCTGAGATCAAAACAGAGATACTGTCCTCAGTGAAAGA
>PVIC010051005.1:0-12617 GCA_004025085.1 Thryonomys swinderianus
TGACTGCTCCTGACAGCATCCTTGGCGTATGGGAAGGGGACTGCCCCTTCCCTTTTCTCTCAGCTTCACAGGACAGACAGCCACCTGCTCTTGGCCTGTCCCCTGGGGGGCTGTCCTGGCCTTATACAAACAAAGGGACAGCAGAAAATGGGGTGCTGAGCTTCTTCATGAAGGGGGGCGCTTAGTTTCCTTCCTGCTGCCTTAAGATAGGTCCTGAGTCTGCACTGTCACCTTTGGGGTGCTTGGGTCCCCAGTTTTTTCAACTCTATAAATTGTTGATAATGGAACCCAAGGGCTATTGGGAGGATTCAGTGAGGTGACATTTGTAAAAAGATTGTAACATGCCTGGCGCATAATAAATTCGCATCTACGCTCAATAGGTTAATATTAAAAATTTAAAATCTATAAATTAATACACAGAAGAGCAAAACTAGTGCTCAGGTTTTCCCAAATAGCCTGGGGTGCCTGAGTCTTAGAAGTGCGGAGCTTTTAATTTATGTGGCGGATGGCTTTTGCATGCAAAATTGATTTAGTATGCAAATAAACTGGAGTTGATGGAAGACTGGCAACCGTGAGCCTTGAATAGTGATTGTGTCTAAGAAGCACCGCCAGCCCTCTCGGCCTTGGGGAGGCAGGACTTCTTCCAGACCCTGCCCTTCTCTCTGGCAGTTGGCAACACCTCCTGGCACCTGCTCTGTGAAGTCCTCACAAACACTTTGCGAGGTGGGAGCCGGACTTAAGTATTTGTTCAGAACAGGAAGTTCCCAGCTTTGGATGGTCCAACTTGTAATTTTTTGGCTTTGCAACGGGGCAAAAATATACCTGCAAGCCACTCTGACTTTTACTGTGAGTACGGCATACAACAAGTACATGAGCTATTCCACACTTTCATACAAAATAGGTGATTTCGCCCAACTGTTGCCTAATATAGATGCTCATTGCATGTTTAAGGTAGGTCTGGCTAAGCTGTGATGTCTGGTATGTCAGATTATTAAATGCAGTTTTGATTTATGATATTTCTGACTGTGATGGGTTTATCATGACCCACTTCCCATGAGCAGTCAAGAGCATCAGCATTTCCTCGGTGTGTGGTTCAAGGTTCTGCACAGCCTGAAAAGGACACAGGCAGAGGTCTATTGGAGGATCTGAAGCAATGAAAGGAGGTTTTACGTGGCCTCCCAGGACAACTGCCAGGACTCGGACTCCTGGGTAACATCTGCTGGGTGAGGTCTGGTGGGGAGCCCAGTGCCTTCTCAGCAGGCCTGTGCTCTGCCTGGGGCCATTCAAAGACCATCAGACATAGATCTTTCGGGTCAGGGATCTAGCTCAGTTGTTCCGGTGTCTGCCTGGTAAGTACAAGGTCCTGAGTTTGATCAGGACCCACATACCACCATGCTGGGTGTGGTAGCTCATGCCTGTAATCCCAGCATTTGGGAGGCAGAGGCAGGAGGATTGCTATGAGTTTGTTAGCCTTGAGTTCAGGGCCAGCCTGAATGACACAATGAGACCCACAAAAGAATTAAAAGAGTCATATCATAGTAACATATGTGCACCCATGTTCATAGCGGCTCAGTTTGTGATAGCTCAATCTTGGGAACAACCCAAATGCCCATCAACTAGAGACTGGATAAAGAAGATGTGGTTTTTCTATAAAATGAAATATTACTCTGCCTTAAAGAACAATAAGTTTGATTCATTTATACTCAAATGGATGTACCTTCAGGACATATAAGTGAAATAAATAGGTCACAGATGCATAAATATCATATGTGTTCTCTGGTATGAGAAATTGAAGATATTAATGAGTTCTAGAATGTATGATGGATATTGTGAAATAGAAAATATTCAAAGGGAAATGCAGTAGAGGGGTGACAAATGAGGGATAAAGAAAAAACATGATGGTAATTTAAAAAAAGGGAAACAAAGCTTATGTATTTAGGGGGTAGAGGGGTTGTGGGGTGAGTAACGGAAAAAATGAGAATTAAATTGTGTCATATATTGCTATGAATTCCAAATATTGAGTGTGATCATGATGTGTATATACAATGTACCAATAAAGATAAATAAAAAAAAGAAAAAGAAAAGAAATCGACCATTCCGTGGAGTGCAGCTTCTGGGGCAGAGAAAGGGGAGGCTAAGCAGATTATGGGCTAAACACAGGGAACCCCAAACATACCTTATTCAAGGAGACCTTAAGGCCTAAGCCTTCTATACTTTGTTATAGCATTGAAGAAGAAAAGCTGAGAATTCTTTTTATCCTGGCCTAAAATTGACATCTTAACCCTTTTTGAGTGGGCAGTCCAGGAGCATTCAGAAAGTACAGTCTTGCTCCAAAATTTTTTCCTTTCTCTGAACCAAAACTATACTCATTAAGCAATAGTTCCCATTCCTCCCTGTGCTCAGCCCCTGGTCCATACTAATCTACTCTCTGTCTCTAGGAACATGTCTACTCTAGGTGTTTCGCAGAAGTGAATCTCAAAATATTTGTCTTTTGTGTCTGGCTTTGCATTTAGCACAGTGTTTTCAAGATTCTCCCATACCGTAGTGTGTATCAGAATTCCCTTCCTTTCTAAGGCAGAATAATATTCTATTGTATCCATATACTGCATTTCGTGTATCTGTTCATCTCACGAGCACATGGGTTATTTCCACTCTTGTGGATAACGTGGGTGTGAGCACCAGGGTCCAAGTATGTGTTGGAGGCACCGCTTTCCATCTCTTTGGTATATTTGGAAGTGGAATTGCTGGGTCGTATTGTAAGGAGAACTGGGATTTTGCTTAAAGCTTTGCTTGCTTGGTTGAATCCAGTCCTAGCCGACTCCACAGGGGCCACCTGCATCATCTTTGTGCAGACCGTCCCCTTTATTAGAGTAAGTGGCGCATAACTTCAGGTTTAAGGAGGTGAGGTAGGAAGTCAGGACGTCCATCTTCCCCATGGGAAGTCTCAGGCACAGAAGGACTTGAGGATTTATGGGGGGCACAGTGGGGGGCCACAAGCCAACTTAGTGCAGATACACGTGCTCCTTAGGAGTTACTGATAGTTATTTTTAAATGACTCCTACCTACCAGCACTGTCTGGTTTTTTCCCTCCCCAGTGAGTTTCAGGAGAGCTTTTTATAACTTCACCCAGGGATGCCCCAGGTTAGGATCCAGGCTGAGGACTCAAGCTCTGCGTCACAGAGCAGAAGTACCAGGCACTTCCTGGACCCGGTAGCACTTCCACGAAGATGGGGGGGTCACATCGCTGCTGCCCCCATGCAATGACTGATCGCAGCCTGTATGGAAGGCCTCAGCCTCAGTGCAGCTCTCACTCTGCGACCTGCTTTCATAGAGATCACGGTCCAGGACGGAAGTTTGGACCTGGTATTGTGGGGTGTTTTAGGAATCTGGGTGGAAGTGGCGTTTGAGCTGGATCTGGGAGGTGGGTGGGAGGGATCATATGAGAGAAGTTGGAAGGGAAGCCCAGCCGTGGCCCAGGGCTGGGGCTGGAGAAGTCAGAAACGCAGATCCCTTGCCTTAGTGCCCAGAGGGATCTTTTTAGATGTTAAATAGGGCCAAGAAGCTGCAATTTTAACCAGCTTTTCCTGGGCCCCTGGTGCCAGGAATGAGTTAGTCAGTTACAGGACAGATCAGAAAGGGGAGAGTTGAGAGAAAAGGTGAGAATGGGAGCAGGGCACAGGTGAGAAAATTATTTCAACCCCAGAACTCAGGGTGATTGCCGAGCCATAAACAGCAGTGACAGAGTAGTACTCCATGGCGGGCGCATACACACTGTCTTTATCCAGCCATCTGTGAATGGACATACAGACTGCTATTATGGGTTGTGCTACTGTTAACGTGTGCATATTGGATCACCATAATGTAATAATGCCTTTAACTCTTTGGGGAAGATACCTAACAGGGAAACAGCTGAGTCAAATGTAAGCTCTAGTTTTAGTTTATGTGTTGGAAATATACCCCCAAAAAGGAAGGGGATCGAGAGACGGATGGAAGAGGGAGGGATGGGAAAGGGCATGAAGAAAGGAAGTAAGATAGATTATGTGCACATGCCAGCGTCCACAAGGAATGTAAACACGGTGCTACAAATACATACTAATAAAAAATACGGATAAAAGGAATGAAGTATTGACACATGCTACAACATGGACAAACCTCAAAAGCATTATGTGAAGTGAAAAGAGCGAATCATAACAGAGCACATCTTGCATAACTCTATTTATCTCACATATCCAGAGCCGCAAATTCCATGGGTAGCTAACTAACAGCGCCAGAGGCTGGGGACTAGACATGGCTGACTGATGAGTATGAGGTTTCTTTTGGAGCAATGAGAATATTCTAGAAGTGGCTGGAGGTAATAGTTGCATGATGTTGAGCGTACTAAATGCCACTCACTGTTCCGTTTCAAAGGCCTTACGTGGTAAGTTTTGTATGTACTGTCCGATAATTTTTTTAAAAAGTATATCCATACTGCATCATTTTATAATAAGCAAAAGCTGACTTTTGCCCCATTTCAATGAAAAATGCAGCCAGTGGTCCCAGTGCAGCAGTGGGTGTTAAATATATCATTTTAAAGACAGTTGCTTGGAACTTCTATGAGAGGTTTCTTTTGCAAAAATTCAAGGGTAACTAACAATGTCTAAGGGGTAAAAGATACAGGAATGAGGCATGCACACATGAAAGGTATAGCACCTCCCTTCTCCAGCAGAGCCCTGCCTTGAGGGAGGTCCCCCATCAAAGCTGCTTCCCCCTCTTGTTGTTACTGGCACAGAAAGAGTGGGAGGCGGGAAGGAATAACGCAGGCTTAGGGGCCTGACCGGGCAGAGCCAGGGCTCTGGTTCGCAGCAAAGAGAAGCGAAGCCTGGGCCATGGACCCAGGCTGGGAGCCTCCAGGATGTGGCTCACAGAGCTCGGGCTTGCTGCTGGCCCATCAGCCTCAGGGGCTTCTGTTCCCGCTTCTCTGAAAGGGGCAGAGCAGTAGAATCCATCCATCCCAGAGTGCGAGGCAGGGCTGAGGAAACCACGGAAGGCCTGGCCTCTCCCTCCCGCCCAGCTCTCCTGGCAGGCGCTCTGCTGCCTGCTTATCCAGCCAAAACAAGCAGCTCAGGGGCTTCCAAGGCAGCTCTCCGAGCCGGCAGCACACTCTCCGGTTCCTGGGCCCACCGGACGGTATGAGGGCTCCCCCACCCTGACGGACGCAGTGCCTCCCCACCCCCACCGTCTCCAGCGGAAGAAATATTCTCGGGAATATTGGGTTAGCTGCTGCTCCGAGGAGCAAGAATACAAAAAAGCTTGATGGAAGAAAGGATTGGACTGTTTTCTTTTTCCTTCTCCCGCCTGGGTTGTGAGCTCTGAGGAGGGCGGACCCTGATGGGCCCTCAGGCATCAGTCTCCGAGGAAAGGAAAAGCCAAGGAGCTTTAATATTGGGATCAGGAAAGCTGGGAGCCGCCGTGGACCGTGCACTTAGCAAAAGTCAGGCTCCCCTGGATGCCGAAGAAATTAGGACTCACCGACCCCCTCCAGAAGGTCATGTTTAAGAACAGCCATGCCCGTGTGCTCTCCTTTGGTCCCACACGCCCAGAGAGACCCTGGCCAGTTCAGTTCTCAAACACTAATAAATGGCCTCGTCCAAACTCATTCATGCACTTGGTGTTTACCAAGCATGTGGGCAGTGTGTCCTGCTGGCCCGGAAGTGATGGGTCCCAGACCTCCCACAAAGCCCAGAGCCCCAGGATTAAGACACTACCCTTCACCAAGTGAATGGGTGGATGGCACTTTGTCTTTAGGAAGATTCCAATCCAGTTTGGATGGCAAACAGCCACATAAATGGTGATTTATATGAAATAACTAACACTGTCGCTAGGAGTCAAGATAGGATAGGGAGTCCAAGCATGTGTAGGTGGCAGAGTTTGTGGAGAAGAATGGTGCTGTTGGTTAACGAGAGAAAAATTTTCCTAACAGGAAAGTTTGACAGGTTTTAGAAGGCCAGAATGAGAGGAAAGGAGAGGGGCCGGGGAGGGTGCCGGACGGGGGTGCACGTTAAGTTGGGAGTCACAAGCATGGAGAGAAAGGCTAAGAGATGGCATTAGGAGAACCTTAAAAGGCTTTGGGGTGTGGTATGAGACATGAAAAGTGGGCTTTAGCCAGGTGAAGCCAATGTCATATAGGACATGTGATCGATAGAGAAAGAGGCTGAAGGCAGGAATCTAGTTAGGATGACAGTGGGAATGAAAGGCCTCAGGATCCTTTGAGAATCCATAGAGAACTGTTTGCTCCACAAAACAGTGTATCCATATACAAACCTGCGCAGATGATCTTAGGCAGGGGTCTGCAGCCCTAAGCGGCACTCACGAACTCTTTCTCACTCTCTCTTCATCTCTGTCTCTCATTTTCTGTCTCTCTTTTTCTAATTTTCCTCTTCCTCTTCCCCTTCTTCTTCTCTTCCTCTTCTTTCTCCCCTCTCTTCTCCTTCTTCTCTGCAGTGCTGAGAAGGTAATCCAAGCTTTCACACTGAGCTACATTCTCAGCCCTTTATTATTTTGAGACAGGATCTCTTTAAGTCACTAAGTTGCCTAGGCTCAAGTTTTTTATCCTTCTGCCTCAGCCTCCCAGGGTGCTGGGATTACAGGTATGAATCACCACACACAACTTCTATAGACTTTTTAGAGTAAAGGGCCCCAGGGTTAAGAAGTCCTTTGTTAAGGGAACCACAACTTTTCTAGTTGTCTGCAGGAACTGATCTGGATGATTCGTAGATAATTTAGAGAAAGATTTGCCATGAGGATTGAAAGAGAAGGGACAGATAGTAAGGCTGTATCTGAGGATCTATGCATGAGATGGTACCAGATACCTTTTAAGCCACTAAACCTGGTGAGCACATGGCACAAACAAAAATGTCACATCTTGAAATGGAAGACATGAAGGCCACCTTGACCAGACAGCCTGCAACACAGAACCAATTGGGTCACCTTTTTATCCTCACCTTAGCAAAGAGGAAGACAGGAGAAGAGCGATGCTGAGCTTGCCATGCCTATCTCTCAGCATCTTGACCTCTGGCTTTGGACCTCAACTTCACCTGGGCTGCAAATGAGAGTCGCAGGGTCCCTGGTGCCCCCTGGGGCCCTGCACAGCCCAGACTCCAGGGAACAGACGAGCTGTACCATCTTCAGGAGGGGCTGGGCCCTAGACAGGGGAGATTCCCACTCAAACACGGGGCACACTACACTGTAGGCGTGTGGGCCCGGGGTGTTTCCTACAATCCTGACCCATGTGCTGCATTGCCTCTCCTATCAAATGTGCCTATGTGCAAAATCTTTGACTTGGAGAAAAAGTTATGCATTTTAAGGGGTAAAAGTAGTGAACACATTTTTTTTTTAAATTATGACTTCTCTAGGTCAGTGCTTTTTCTCCTGTGATACATAGTTTGGGGAGAGTTTTCCCTGAACAGTCACAAAATCCCTAAGAACTTTTGGTTTATTGTCTAACATGTATCCCCATATTATCGGCAGCATTGTGAGAATGACGGGTTATGTGGTGTGCTCATCCTATTAATTAGTACAAAAAGATTGATTCTAGAAAGAAGAATGAAAGCACATGGAACTTACATAGTTCACACAGAACCCTACAAAACAACTGCACGAAGGAAAAAGTCCAATAAGCAAGGGCTACACACATGCACACACACATAAACACACAGATCAAATGTATTGTGTTTGTTTAATTTTCCTTTTGATCCCCAGTACTGCAAAGTAAAAATAATAATAATTTCATTGTCTCCTTTTCTTCTGTCTCACAAGCTTTGGGCCCCTCATCTCATAAAGAAAGAGAAATATCTATAGGTTTTTAGACCATCCGCAAAAATCCGTTTTACTTTCATCTATTATGAAAGCCTATAAGGGTCTCACCCCAATCTGGGCGGCCAAAGAAATGTTCTAAACATACCTGGGAACCACGGAAGGTTGTGAAATCAAGAGGTCATCACAGCCTCCAGACTTTTAGAAGAGGAGGCCATGACCAGCTTCCCGTCGTGTCACAGGGAATCCACAGGGCGTTTCAAGGGGAAGCTGTCAAGCCAATTTTAAAGAGAAAACCCCTTTCCCTAGGATATGTGCAAAATAGGTTCCCACAGCTGGGTTCACAGCGAGCCCAAGGGCTCTCTTGTATGAATTATCCAGCCCACAGAGCATTGTGTCAGAGAAGGGGAAGGAGGTCTTTGAAGTGGGTTGTGTTCCTTTGTTTGACTTAGGTTTTCCTGGGTGACTGGCTTTCACATATCCATCTTCTGCTTCTAACTTGGCCTCTGCCAAGCCAGTGACAGAGGCTCTACCTCGTTGTTCATTAACTAGGAAGAATGCATATGGGGCTTTTAGGTGCTTTGAAGAACTTTGCCTTTGTAACACAACTGATTTATGGTTCTGCTTTTATAGCTCCAACATGGTTCAATTTGCCCGAAGAAGTGGAGGCCCCCGGGTACGTACAATACATTGATTAATCACGGGTCCTGAGTGAGGAACAAAGGAGTGGGAATGTGGCAGCTCTGAGGTTTCTTCTTGCCCTGGAAGCTCCAGAGCCCCAGAAGAAACCTTGGGAGCCAATCTGGGTTCTGCAAGAGCGACCTCCCCAAGAGAGCTTCTCTTTCACATCTTTATGCAGGCTGTGGGCTGAGTACCCTACAGACGGTCAGGACAAAGTGTGCCATTTCAAGATTTGAGGGAGCATCGATCCATGACTACGTAGGAATCCACACTCAGAGGCAGTGGAGGCCTACAATCACCAGGTAGCTAGCATGTCCTTAGTAGTACGATGGTTCAAATGCAGCCTATTCTTCTAGGAAAAACAGAGCATGCTCCTACCCAACAGGAGGCAGCCCTTTCATGCCCACCCGTCATGCTTCTCATACAGTCTGATTCCCCAGTTTGTCAGTTAGACTTCTTATCTGTTTCCAGAGGGAAACAAACCTGACTTTCTTCTGAGAAGGTAGAGGGGCAAGTCCCTGCATGAGCTGTATGGGTTTCTTCTGGGTAAAAATAAAGTTTGAGGATGGAAAGCAAGTGGGGTTGGGCGTAAAGGCACCCAGGGCGATATGGAGGCCGCCGTGCTGTGTGGGGAGGGGCAGGCTGGACCCATCTTGCTTCTCATTCCTGCTGATGCTGCATTTTCCACCCTAAAAGACTTTTGGACCCTTTGAAGGCATTTTAAGGAGTTGTGTTTATTCCTTTCTCCAGCCAAGGGCACTAAGGTAAATGCCTTCTGCATCCACTTATTCAGGACACTGAAATTTTTGTCTTAATTTGTTTTGTGCTATCATTACAGTTTACTTCAGGGTGGGCAAGTCGTAATGAGTGGAAGTATATTGGTTCCCAGTGCTGGAGGCTACAAAGTCAAAGGAGCAGGGCCAGCATCTGCCCAGGGGGTTCTAGCTGCATCACCCGTGGGGGAAGGCAGAAAGGGTGGACAGAGGGGTGAGACAGAGGCCAAAGCAGGCTGGCCTTGTCCCTTCACAAAGGACCCACAGCTGTGGTCATGGCGTTAATCCATCGACTTCGTCCTCATGGCCTACTTACCCCTCCCAGACCCTATCTCCAACCACGGGAAGATGTTTTGCTTTGGGGATCACATTTCCAACACCTGAATTGTAAGGGGACACAGTGAAGCCATAGCACCTTGAAGGCTTTGCACTTAGAAGAATCTGTGCCACTTTCTAACTTTATTTACTGACGTTCTGTTAGAGCATCCTGCTTTTCTATTGTTTTTTAACACACAATTTTAGCTTAAAATTTTTAAAATAAAAAAATAATTTAAAGCACAATGTAATTCCCAGCTTTTGGATCCTAAACGAAAAATAGCCTACAGGCAAGATTAATTCTGCCATCCACCGCCACTCCCTGCTCACATACCTGCTGGTGGTTACCCCGCGGAGAGCACAGCTTGTGGTGACCTCTGCCTTCAAGTAGGAAGGTCTCAAACAACCGCCCTTGCGGTCTGAAAACCACCCAGCAGGGCCCCTGGTGGAAAGAGCGGCCAACCCACCGCCGGGCTTCTCCCAGAGGTTCCATCGCGGAGGGAAAGACAAAGGACGCTTTTCTCCCAGCACAGCTCCCACAGGCTTATGTTATACTATATGCTGTGGACCCCTCGCTATTTTAGATTTCTAAAATAGCTCTGGAAGGGAAAACTGGCTTTGCATAAACACACAGAAATTGAACTTCAACTTCCATGAATACAGCTATTAACAAGAGGTTCCTTTCAGCCGGGAGGGGCTCCTCCCAGAACTGCAGTTGGCTAGGACTTCAACTTACGTGTTTCTACAACAGTCTGATGTGTGTGTCTGAGTGTGTGTGTGTTTATGTTAAAAAGTGAAAACAACACAGTACAACATAGCACCTTCTGTCTCTCGCTTGAGAATTCTTTCCAGCTTACATGAGATGATAGGAAATCCTATCGCCTTAAATAAGGGGACTCCTAAGCTGGAGGCTTCCAGGGCTCCGAAAGGGAGGTGGCTACTAACTTTGGGGAGGGGCCTCCCCAGACTACTTCATCCCACCCATTCTGAGTGGCAGCCAGAAGAAGGGTGGAAGGGCTCTGCCCAGAGCCCACCACGAGGCATGGTCACCGTGTGCATCTGAAAGCTGTTAATCAGGCTGAGATGAGTGGACGCAGCATCCTCAACGACTTATAGGTGCAAAAGGACACAGGATTTTAAGGATGCCTGCATGCACAGGAACTCTTTCCCTCTACTATATTTTTCTACAACTTCCACCCTCTTTCATTTTTAAAAAATTTTCCTGAGCAGCAGAAAGGAAAATTACCTGCATGTGGTTGACTTTCATTTTGACTTTGTCACAAAATATTGATTTTGACAAAAGGCTGATCTCTTGTACTGTGTCCTCATAATGTCATCCTACCTTCTCTCAAGACCTCAGTAGGACACCTTTGAGTAGCACAGGGAGTCGTATCTGCTCCACTATCAACCCAGCAAAGAACAGGCCTTGAACGGGTTTCAACTTGACTCAACTCTTGAAATATTTTGCTACAGAATGTTATAGAATGCCGGGAGGGGATCAATATATTGGTCCCTACAACAAACACATGCCATCTTTTCTTCTCTGAGGCCACACAGGACAGGTAGAGAGACCTGAAGGTCTAAGCCAAGGACAGGACAACCTCAACCCTCATTCTCATTTGAGGCCTCTCTTTTGGAGCTCCAGCCAGTTAATTAGCATCTTTAAGTACTGACTTAACTTCCCTGCAGAAATGGAGACTAGAAGTTTCCCTCATAGTACAGAATGAAATGATCACAATGCAAATAGAGCCCTTCCTTGCCAATTAAGGCCGATTTAGCAATCTGTGAGTATAATTTCTTTGTTCCCAAGACTGCCCTGCTCCAACCTGCCTCCCTTCTCCGTTGTCTTAGCAGAATCACCGGATCCTGCCCCTCAGGATCAGAACTGACTCCCTTTCTTTCCCTCCTCTGTCCCCATCCTTTGAAGCTGGGGATGTTTCCAAGGGTTTCCACTGATGTGTGATTTTTTTACCACATTAGCCCTGCCTCTGGCATGGTCACAACATGACCTTAAGATTGTTATCTTAAATAAAAATAGAAACAAAGAAATGGTGATCTAAGCCAGCATACTTAGCACAAAGATCCCATGCTTTGGAAGGATGTGGAAAATAATGCCATATTTTGTGGACACAGATGTATCCATTTCTGTGTTGCTTCTACATGCCTTAGAAGACGTTAGACTCTAATTTAGTTTCAATTTCTTGCTACACTATCACTTCAGAGAGGGGAGGAATAATGAGAACTGTAGAAGTGTGAGGGGTGTGAAATTGTGGAGAAAATGATACCAATTAGCACATGCTTGGATCATAGTTCAGGAAAGTAGCCTGGGACAGGAATTAAGATGATGAGCCTTCGTAAATCTCCTAAGTACAACCCTTTGAAACCCACTATCTTTCAAAAGCATCATAATGATTTTACAATCATGACTTCAAACAGTCTTAATGAAACCCACAGAGAAAGGCATGCACAACTTCTAGTGGGTAAGGAAAGAGATTCATTGAGAAAATTAATAGAAAGTAGGCGAGCCCTTACATGTAGCCATCCTGTTGCTACAATAAATCATTACATTGTTGAAGGCTTTTTTATAAAATTAGATACCTCAGTAGCAAGAAAAATGAAGCCCTGTCTCATTGATCGGAGGCATCAGCGGCAACTGAAATAACTCTAACCTAGGAGAGGATTAAATTCTACCCTTTCTCCCAAAAATGTCATTTAAATGAAAAAGCCCATGGAAGCTGGTGCTTTGTGTGGAGCCCAGGCCTGTCTCTGAGATGGGGCAGATGATAGGCGTCCTGCTTGCCGGTTCCTGCAGGTCCTGCGGAGGTGATGTCTTCCTTATCCACCTGCTTGTCTCACAGCCAGACTGCATGACAGCTCATAGCCAGCAGCTCAAACTCGGAGCAGCCAAGCTGGTTGGAACTAGTTTAAAATGACACAAGTAGCTTCCTTATCACACATTTTGATGGGTTCATGGCTCCCCTAACAGATACCTGGGGAAAAATACCTTTGCTATAATTTTAAATGCTCAGCTCCTCCTTAAGGAGTATATCAACCTTC
>PVIC010051006.1:0-12620 GCA_004025085.1 Thryonomys swinderianus
TACTCCATTTTGTAAAAAAACCCACATCTTCTTTATCCACTCTCCAGTTGATGGACATTTGGGTTGTTTCCAAGATTGAGCTATCACGAACTGAGCTGTTATGAACAAGGATGTACATCTGTCTTTCCAATGTGAGTTTTTAAATTCTTTTGGGTATATTCCTAGCAGGAGGATAGCCGGGTCAAATGGGACCCCTAGTCCTAGTTTTCTGAGAAATCTCCACATGGATCTCCACAATGGTTGCACAAGTCTGCAAATGGGATCTCATCCTACTGAAAAGCTTCTGCACAGCCAAAGAAGTCGCTGGCACTGCTAGAAGACAACCAACAACATGGGAAAAAATCTTTACTAGCTGTGTATCAGACAAAGGGCTATTATCAACAATATATAAAGAACTCAAACAGATCAGCCTCCCCAAGTTTAAAGACCCAATTCAAAAATGGGCAACTGAGATTTAAGAAACTCTTAAAGAAAAGTAAAGTATTTTATATGGAAGTTATATATTATATAGAGTGGGAGTTTAAAATTAATACCTTAGTTTTCCTGCAGAAAAAGAAACCATTTAGAAGGGATATAATCATTAAAGTATCTCTAATGAAGGAGAGGGAACCGCTAAAAGCTCAAACAACTGATATAACTGAAATTTTAACAGAAGGGCAGAAAATTATTCATGCCAAATAAAATTAAAAGGACCCACCCAAAATAGGAACTCCTATATGCATCCAGCCAATGAAGTAGATTAAGAACATAAGTTTGTTTCAGACTTCTTCACTGAAATATTAATTGCATGAAAGCAATTGAACAATGTTTTAAAATTTTGATGTGGTAAATATGAGACCTAAAATGTAAACCAAATAGTTCTCCATGTATTGAGGCAATAGGAAGACATTCTAAGATATTAAAGTATTTAAAAATATATACCATGTTTATGACTTTCCTTAAAACAAGACCAAATGCATATTACAGCTATGAAATAAGTAAAAGTTTAATAACAAGAATAAAGAAATTCACAATGTAAGTGAGTTAATCATGGATTTAGGGCATTAAAATAATTATTCTATACACTGTAATGCCAAAAACAGTTGATAAAATGAGATGTTCAATGTAATAATAAGTTAATAACAGTCATTTACTTGTAAAACCAAATCTAAAAAGGAAAGAGAAGTATGATCTTGGTGATTGTCTTGTCTTTTTTGAACAGCTAATAAAGAAATAAAATGGAATATTTTCAAGAAGTAGAGCAAGATTGATTAATGGAGGTTATCAAGAAAACCAAAATCAAATGCTTAAGAATTTAAAACTATGGTAATTGTTTCCAAATCCCTGACCATGAGACAAGGGTCACAGAAAAAAAAGAAAAAAGCATAAAACAAAATTTATTTATGAAAATAAGTATGAAAGTATTAAATTATTCTATTTAGGAAAGAGATAATTGGATTTGGCTTACAATCCAATATGTAAGTGAATAAGCCACACACAGAGAAAATAATAAAGATACAATTATGCTAAATATAAAAATTAAAGAATGAAACCAATTTATTCAGCAACATGCAACAAAACAGAGCAGTAGGAAACTATTTCAGATAAAGTAGAAAACAAACATTGGGTGATACAAAAGAGATATTTTTATTATGATATAGATACACTCCTAGGAAACATAGCAAAAGAAAAAGTATGAAAATTAAATTTGACAAGGAATAATGTGAGAAAGCTTGTGCCACTCAGTATTAAAATATTCTGTATCCTAAGTGATATGTGAATCATTGATTGTAATATGTACCACTGTTTTGCTCTTCTAAAAGGAAAAGAAAACGCCTCTAGTTTTATGAATCATTTTGTAAAAATCATTCTCATTTCAGCAAATATTAACATATGAAAATTGCATATCATATAATTGATGAAGTACAATATATTAATGCTACCATAATTAAAACATCATTATAGTAGGCACAAAATATAAAAACAAATGGAATTGCATTTAAATACAATAAATTCTACATAAATAAAATACTAATAAATTATGAAAGGTTTAAATATATGATATCCTAAAATGAGAATAAATATTATGAAGTAAAATAATATATTTTGTTAAACATGTCAAATTAATGTTCATTTGATGGATGTAAAAGTAGTACAATAAAACATAACAGATAACATAAAAGTGAATAGTTAAAATAACCTTGGGTGATTAAGACTAATTATTAAAACTGGGGAAAACTGCAAAGAAAAACAAACAGATTTTGTTATATGATAATTTAAGATTTCTATCATCAGAAACACAACAGGAATAAGAGAAAAAGTTTAAGCTATACAACACTGTAATTCTTGCAGATCAATATGGTCAAATATCGGCAATCTATGAGTTAATTTGGTGAATGGCTATACATTAAAGGTGAATTTCACTGATTGATTCTTAAACAACTATAAATTGATAGCAATCAAATTACCTACATGGAAATATAGGTGAAGAATGGTATGAAATAATTTCTAGCAGTAATAGAAACAGGATATAAACATAAAAACAATTGCAACAGTGCTTGTGTTGAAGAGAAAGCAGAAGATAATTTAAAAAGCATTAACCGTGGTTGTGTCTCAGTTTGAGTACTATGAATGACTTAAATTTTGTGGATTTGGGGATATTATTTGTTTTCCCTATAGTTAACAGTATTTGGCATATTCCCAAATGAATATGACCTGTCCTTTCACATGGGGAAAGTATATGAACCTGCTTAGGTACTGTATGTTGTCCCCAGGAATCAGCTAGCGCTTGGTAGAAAGAATAGAGCACGAACACCCTTTCCGTCCACTGAGGTTGGAGGGCATTGGCTTTCAGAAATGCACACTTGACAGGATGGGGAGAGGTTCAGGATGGGAGGGCCTCAGGAAGGGGCTTGACACAAGTTCAGTGCAGTGACACTGGAGGCGGGCATCAGTGGGCCATAACTGAGTGTGTGTAGAGAAGAAAATGAGCATGATTATGTACCTGAAGTGCACACACTGGCCCTCAATGTCATGGACCATGTCTACTTGTGTGAGTTTTTCATACTGCTTCCTTTTTTGTTTGTTTTTGAGACAGAGTCTCACCGTGTAGTTCAGGCTGACCTTGAGTTCACTATGGAGTGCAGGCCAGCTTCAAACTGACAGTGACCTTCCTGCCTCTCAAGCACTGGAATTATAGGCATGTGCCACTATGCCTAGCCACACTGGTTTTTATATGTTTCATTGAAAACAAATCAAAAATATTCTGTCACAATTTTATATGAGAAAATGAAATTTATACTAAAGAAACTGAGATGCTACAATGACTGATACATCACTCCTAGTGGTTCTAGTTCTTCATTGTATATGTCATATTACCCACTAAATCAAAATAACATGTAGAGCCATGGTTCTCAAAGTGTTATCCCTGACCAAGACTAGCATCACATGGGATTGTATTAGAAAAACAAATTCTCAGACCCAACCTACACTAAAGGAATACATAAGACTGAAGAAGGCTTACTAAGGACTTTAATTTTTTTATACTAAAGAAGTAGGCTTAGTTTTAACCAATTGATTTCTGAACATTCATACCATATAATTATATGATATAATTTGTCATATACACAACACAAAGTGAACACAATATCATATATTTTGGAGTTCCTAAAACAACAAATGTTAATCTCAAATTCATCTTGTTTAAAGAGTGTTTCAAGAAACCCTCACTCGACAGATGTTTCCTGTGCATTCAAAACTTTAGCTTGTCCAGTCACAATTTATTAGCTTACTAAGTCTTCTATGAAATTACACAGTAAAGGGAGTTCATTTGACCAAGATCATTTCATTTTTCCATGTAATGCTAGTCAGAATACAGCCTCATAATCCCTTCTATGAGAAACATTTTGACTCCTTCTTGCCTAGTGTGAGTTTCATTTTTCCATGTAAAATTTTAATGATCAGAATATGTGTGCTTTGCTTTAACTCAGCCACATAAGCAGTGGAATGAAGGACCTACACACACATACAAAGATGTCTCTATATTTTCACAAATGATCTATCTATCTATCTATCTATCTATCTATCTATCTATCTATCTATCTATCTATCTATCTATCATCTATCTATCACAGATTGGAAATTTTATTGACAAAAACACTTCAAAAGTAATACTGAGGATTCCCATATATGCTATTCCCAATTTTTCCTATTATGGATATTTTCCATTAAAGCTTATTTATTCCAATTAATAAATCAGTGTTAATATATACTTATACTGTTGATAGTAATAAAATTTACACTTTTAAAAAAGATTTCCTTTTTTAATTTAGAGACCTTTCTCTCTTCCAAGATCCCATCCTAGGTGATGTAGTCATGAGTATTATCAATTATTTCTTTAAAACCATAAAATTATTTCTTTTCTCTCTCATCTTTTCTCCATTTCCTTTCTTTCTTCTCTTTCCCTCTCCCTTTCCTCTCTTTCTAGTGCAATATAAAATCTACTAGTAGCAAATAGTGCCGATTGCAAGATGGTCACAAAGGCAACCTTGCACTACAGAAATAACACAAAATTAAGACTTTAGTTCTTCTCGGCCCTGTGAGTCTTTGGGAAAGTTGACCTAATTTTATAAACATCAATTTCCACATTTTACAGTAAATTCCAGAGACATCAGAAAGAAAAAAGAGCTATTTTAACCAAAAACACTTTTCCTAAAAGCATTTTACCAACTTTAAAACAAAACTCAAGTAGAAAGATTATCACTTTGTCAAAGGTCAGAACTATAAGGGCCATATACCAATTAGGCAGGATTTCACTAAATTGTCCAGGTTTAGTTTGGAATTAGGATCTTCCTATCTTAGCTTCCCCAGTGTTGGCATTCCAGGCACGTGCCACCACACCTGGCTTGTTCTTGTTAGTTTTGGAAAATCATCGGAGACTAGAGCACACAAAAATATGGGAACAGATTTTCTGATTTTAAAACAATCAGATTGGAAATTCAGACATCACTTCCTTTGTGTTCTTAAGTAGGTTTGCTCTATATTATTTACTCTCATTATCTACTTTGCATGACAATTGACCACAGTGTGATGTACACCACATGAGGCTGCATCACACATATACACCCTCTATGTGCTTATGTGGACAAGTATAGAGATTAAGTGAAACCATTTCCTTGTGGCTAAACTATCATTATTGCAATCCTTAGGCAACTCATCTCAGTCTTTAAGATTTCTTTTTAATTTTTAATCTGTAGTTAATTTGATCAAAGAATGCCTCAAGGCCACATCATCTCTCTAGCACAGGTGCTTGATTGGTTTATTCCACTAATTATGAAGCATTAGTCCTCACTGAGCATCAGCTCAGTACAATTCATCCTTCACATAATCATAGTCACTAAGTATTGACAGTTCACTGTGTTACAGGTCTGGCATTAAGAGCTTTTCTGTATCACCTTCTTACAATAACCCCGATGACAGGCAATTGCTCCTACTATCTTGTTTTCCAGATGAGGAAACTGAAGAAACCAAGAGGAAGTCAGGACTGTTCAGATTTGAATCCAGGCAGCTGGACACCAAAGCATTCGCGTTCTACTCCCTCATGACTTCTCCAGTTTTCAAAAACGAGGGGAAGAATTCAGGTTTCCTCAGTGGCTGAAGCACTTTCTGTCTTTGAGCAGACTTGATTCATTAAATTGATGGTGTTTGCACAACACTCTTGCTGACATTTGAATAGGCACTTTAAAAGAAAATAAAAATGTGAAAACAAATACATGCTTAAAGGCTGCCTCTTTTCCTGGCAGCAGTGCCCTGGAGGTAGCAGGTTTTGAAAATGAGTCTCCAGTGAAGAGGCTGACATGTCTTCATAGGTCTAATTTATTCTGAATTGTTCTCAATTGCTTTCTATTTGAGAAGATGGCAGCACTCCCAGTGGTGCCAAAATCGGCCACATCATGGGTAGTTTAGAAAATAAAGTCATTAAGTACAGAGAATTCAGCAGTGGAAAAGTAATGATGATGGTAGTCCTAACAGCTAACATTAATTAAACACTTATTCTATGCTAGATATTTATTTTTAGGAGTTTATGTGTTTATTATTTTATCATGGAAATATTTCTGCAAAATAGATGCTATTATTTTATCCATTTTATAAGTGAGAACATGGAAACACAGAGGACTTCAAGTAATTGGCCAAAGGTCAATCACATAATACGGGGAGAGGCAGGGCTTGAGACCCAGGTAGTCACAGATACCGGCTGGGCTTGCCTATGCTGCCACTCCTCTGGGAGCAGTGCTCTCTGAGAAAGAAACAGAAAGCCTGCCTTTACATGGATTTGAGTAGCAGTTGCACTTGTATTTCCTTTTCCTCAAAGAGGTCACCCAACGAAAAAGGGGCAAAAGGAAAATTACACATAGAGATTAATGCAATTCAGACATCACTCACATGAAGACATAACGAGAGCTGGGTTATGCAAGTTGTTGTGATTTGCTGTCTGTAACAAAATGTTTGAGTTATTAGAATTTTGAATATTAATAGTCAAAATAAAATCATTCTTATTTTTTACTGGAATGCAATCAGAAGTACAGGAAGTGATAAACTGAGAAATTACTGTTTCCTATTATGATTTTGATATAATAGCCACTAAAAAATTCATTTAAACAGTGGGACTCATAAATATTACTTCATAATCCTTTTTTTCAGAGACTTTTATAGTTGCATGAAAAAATTTAAATCCTCTAGGAATGAGGCAGAAGATACAACTATTTTTAGTAGAATAAAAATATTTTGATACATTACACCAAACACTTCTATGGACTACAAATAGAATTATAGTTTTTTGCGTATCTCATTGTTATGTTCTTTCTCAGGACCTCAGAGGAAAAAAATTCTACACTGGCAGACACACAGAGCACAAAAGTATGCACACAAGTGCACTCTTCTACATTTAACAATATTCAATCTGTCAGGTCAATGCATCAAGCAAGCGATGTATTTTTATTGGTAATACTTCTTTTCCTATACCTGAAGAAAATGTTGTGAGAACAAGCTGTACTTTGTATAGACAGGTGATCTGATCTAATAGATTCTTGTGGCCATTTCAAAATTGTGAACTCTACCAAGGAAGATAAAATTTACACATTATTAAACAAAAAGAAATCCTTTATTCTACCCATATGAATAAAATTCTGAATTCAAGTAAGGTAGCATGTTGTATTTCTTTGATGAGAACAAAAGCTGCATTTAAGCCTGGCTCAACACCAAAAGAAGCACAACATCCTGAAGAAATTTCACAGCCAGTGGATCAAGAACCATGGGGCAAGTCAGGGATTTAGCTCAGTGGTTCCAGTGCCTGCCTCACAAGTGCAAAAACCATGGGGCATATTTTGAGAACTGAAGTTTTGCCATGTAGCAAGTCACGTAGTAGCTTAGTTTTATCCAACAAGCTGGGAACAGTAAAAATCTTTTAACTGCCATTAGATGAATATGGAAAACAAGATATCTGTGCAGATAAAAGTATTTTGCAATTTAAAAGGCAGATATATAATTACAATTTATATCCAAATTAAAACAAGGGCTGTATCTGTGAATTCCAATAGGCTTTACATTCAAGAGGTGGAAAAGTACCTTCCCTTAAATCAATACCTAAACATGCTCATCTCATTTTATTTCTCTTTCCAGTCCTCAACTTCTATCTTCTCTTCTCCTTTAAAAATAGACATTTCTCCTGAGATAGGGTGACGTTTCAACTTGGTTGGCATTGGGGTCTGACCCTGTGATGGGTTGAATATTCTTTTTTTTTTTTTTTTTTTTGCTTTTTGGAGACAGGGTCTCACTTTGTAGTTCAGGCTGGCCCTGAGCTCACTATGGTGCCCAGGCAAGCTGCCGCGAACTCAGCAATCCTCCTGTCTGCCTCCCGAGTGCTGGGATTACAGGCGTGAGCCACCACACCCGGCATTTTAGTATGCGGTGTTGATTATTGGTGGGCGTGTCTCCACGTCCAGCATTATATGTGGTTACCCGGGATTGAACTCAGGTCCTTGCGCTTGCGAGGCAGGCGCCGGAACCACTGAGCTAACCCTCCGGCCCTGGGTGGAATATTCTTCTTGGTATGTCTGGGTAGGACACTGAGGATGGCCTTGGAATCCCGCCCCACTTCCTCTCTGGCACTGTTCCTCTGCTCGCTTCCTAGCTGCCATGAATAAAACAGCTTTGCTCTGGTTTGGCCTTTTGGCCATGATGTTTGTGCCTTGGAGACATTAAACCTCTGCTTCTTTAAGTTTTGGGTGTTGGATGTTGTGTTACAGCGACAATAAAGCTAACATACTCTCTATCCTTAAACTCAATGAAGTTCTAGCTCTCTGTTCATTTAGGGATTACTGTGCTCTGTCTGACAATATGTTCATAATTATCTTCTAATGATAGGAACAGTTTAATCATGTGGTCACGTTATATTACACAATTAGTTCATTTATGCATTAAGAGTAGGACATTGTTCTTATCAGTACAAAATACTGTACTGATTCTGACACCATCTTCATGCAAGAATGGATATATCTCTATGCTAAATTATACAGTCCACTTAAATTTTATTCTGCTGGTTTAAACAATGTTAGTGTCTTATTAAATCACATTATTTTTTACCATATAAACATACTAAATGGTTAATAGCTTCTCTAATTTAATTGGTTATGTATCTGCAAAGTTTTTATGAACAGACTATTGCATTTAGTATAACTATGAACATAATGTGGATAAAAGCTTTACAAATTTTTATTTTATTTTCAAAGCAAACACCTGAGCTTCACTTTCAGTAGTAGTTGCCACTTAGCTTTAGTCCAGTAAAGATTTCCTTAGGTTGTGTTATCTGACTTTTAACAGATTTTACAATCTGTATTTATTGAGCATGATTAAATATGGCTTGTCAGGTTTGTTTTGTTTTGTTTTTTTTTCAAGACAGGATCTCACTTTGTAGTTCAGGCTAGTCCTGAGCTCACTATGTAGCCCAGGCAAGCCTCGAACTCAGCAATCCTCCCATCTCTGCCTCCCGAGTGCTGGGATTACAGGCGTGAGCCCCTGCCTGGCATTGTGGTATGTGGTACTGATTGCTGGTGGGCATGAGTCACCACGCCTGGTATTGTTGTATGTGGTTACCAGGGACTGAACCAGGGACCTTGCGCTTACTAGGCAGGCGCTGGAACAACTGAGTTAAATCTCCAGCCCTTGTCCATTTTTGTTTTAGATCCTCTTTCCCTCAAAATAATTCTATGAGATTAGTTCCATAGTTTACAGATTGGCAAATTAAAGGTCAAATAACTATGTAAGGCCACATAGTCAATAATTTGGAGATCTTCAATTAGTTCATTTATGCATTAAGGGTAGGACATGATGCTCTCAGAATTTGCAAACTTTAAAGCTAATTTATATTGTCTTTGATGTATATTAAAGCATTTTGTTTTTACTAGATATCACAAATAGCTAACAATTTAAAGAATTGGAAAGATTAACTTGGTTTAAATTAGAAAAACTACTATATAAATTCACCTGAGGGGAGAAAAGGTGATATTGCAATTTGAAAATAGAATACGAAGGATTAATTTTTATTTTGTTGTTTTCTCCTACTTGGCTTGTTTAGATGCAGATGAAGAAGATCAGAATTTTCATCTAGTCTTGAATCCAACAGGTGAAACATTTCAAGGTTCCTGTATATTTTACTTACAACTACTTAATAACAATTTCAGCAATTGAAAAGCAGAGTTTTAGTTTTTAGAGGTTCTATCACTAACTGGCCTTTACATACAGGATTTGTACACTTTTGATAGATTTGCACCATTTTTTTCCTCTGGTCAAATCAGTATTGCCAAGATGGGCACGCTGCTGGAGTAAGCGATCAGCTTCTTCAGCAGGTGGCACCCTTCCTTCTGCAAATGTTAAGACAGAGCCTGAGGATAATACTGGAAAAACTGCTATTGGCGCCATTTTTCAGAACAAAAATGCGGAATTGGTGACAGGTTTAATACTGTTTAATATTCAGAATTTCTTTTCCTTTTCCTTGAGGAAATGGTTAAATTTGACAAAACATATTTACCAAAATGTCTCAATCTGACATTCTACTTCTCTCTAGTTTATACTATCATAGAAACTCTGCATATCGTTGCAAATCCAAATAGTGATAACAGTTTCTAAATACACAATAAAATACATCCAAAGAGTACTGTATAGCTAAACAATTTTGGTAGGATCACTCTCTCAAATGAGAATGGGGCTATTTTCTCTCTATTGCCTACTATTTTATGTATCCCTTAGTAATCATGTCTCTGTGTTGATTTGCACAGTTACACAAGAAGACTCTTTGCTAACAAGCAATCACTATGATGAAGAAACATGCTGTTCTGCATGGCCAAGGCCATCACTTCTTATGTAATGTCTACCTTTTATGACATCTTGCATGACAGTGGATTTTAAAATGCTACATATTTGTGGTAGTCATTTGAAGTACAAATGGAGCTCCATTCAAGACTGAATTTCTGGGCTTGGAGCTCAGGCATATGTAGTAACAAAATTTTCAGGGGATTCTTAAATGTGTCAGAGGTTGAAAAGACTGCCCTTGAAGATTTTAATGAGGCCAGTCAGCATTAATTAAAGTGAGACATATTAGGGTGGAAATATACCTCTTTGTGGGATACTGTACCTTTTTTCTCTGTTTCCTTTTGAGGATGAAGACTAACCTGCAATGCTTGAAATGCTGCTGGTATTTTGTCATGTGAATCACTTCTGTTTCACTGACTTCTATGTAGATCAGTGTCTTAGACATAAAACAATGATTTGATTATAAAGAGTTTTTTTAGTAAAACATTTCACCTTAAGTCCATTACATGGTACATTTAGATTAAATTTAGAATGTATCAATAATTCACAAAATATGATGGATACGGGCCAGGGATTTAGCTCATTGCCACTGCACCTACCTTGCAAGTACAAGGCCATGAGTTTGATTTCCTCTGAAGAAAGAAAAAGTGATGGAGGTGATCTGAATAATCATTATTTCTCATTTATTTGGATAAAATGAAATCACAGCATTCATTTGCCACAGGAGGAAGAGATGGAAGACAAGAACAGAAAAACTAACAGTAAAAGGAAAACTAGAAATTGTATCCCCATGCCTATGAAAATAAGAACAATGAAAAAACAAGAATAGGATAGTACAAAAATAGGAACAATGAAAGAGAGAAATGAAGAAGCAAATAGAAATATAAGAAAATAAAGGAAATAAAGAAAAGGAAAAAAAGTCATCTTCATGATGTATCTCTGCTGTTGCTGGTACACAACACATAGTATCCACCCCACAAAATCAGAATACACATTCTTTTCAGCTGCACACAGGTTGTTTTCCAAAATAGACCATATGCTAGTTCATAGGACATGTCTAAGTAAAAGCAAAGTCATCCCCTGTAGATCATCAGATCATAGTGGAATGTAATTGAAGATCAGTAGCAAAAGAAATCATAAGAGCTTGATCAACACATGGAAATAGAATAACACCATCCTGACAAAAAATGAGTCACAGAGGAAATTAAATAAGCAATTAGAGAGTTTTAACAATTAAATGAAAATACCAGTACTACATACAGGAATCTATGGGAAACAATGAAAGCAATTCTATAAGGGAAATTTATAGCAGCAAATGTTCAGACTAGGATAACAGATTGAGATCAGATTAAACAACCTAATGCTAAACCTCAACTGACTAGCAAAAGAAAAGTAAGACAAACCCAACAGTTATACAAGGGAGAAAGTTATAAGTGTTAGAGCAGAAATTAATGTGATAGAGACTAAGAGATTGATATAAGAAATCAACAAATGGAAGAGCTGGTTCTTTGAAAGAATAAACAAAATTGACAAGCCCTTAGCCACCTTTATCAAAGAAAGAAAGGAAAAAGCTCAAATCCATGTAATCAAGAATGAAAAGGGGAAATCACCCAAGATCCAGCAGAAGATCCAGATTGATCTCAATTTGTTATTCTAGTCTGAGCATTTGCTGCTATGAATTTCCCTTACAGAATTGCTTTCATTGTTTCCCATAGATTCCTGTATGTAGTACTGGTATTTTCATTTAATTGTAAAAACTCTCTAATTGCTTCTGCTATAAACATCTGCTTTGAGAACCTGTATTCCAATACGTTAGAAAACACAGAAGAAATGGATAGATTCCTAGACACATATGGACTTCCAAAGTTGAACGAAGAAGATATAAAAATGCTAAGCATGGGCTGGAGGGTTAGCGCAAGGTCCTGAGTTCGATCCCCGGTAACCACATATAATGCTGGACGTGGAGACACGCCCACCAACAATCAACGCCGCATACCACAATGCCGGACGTGGTGGCTCACGCCTGTCATCCCAGCACTCGGGAGGCAGAGACAGGAGGATTGCTGAGTTCGCGGCCGCTTGCCTGGGCACCATAGTGAGCTCAGGGCCAGCCTGAACTACAAAGCAAGACCCTGTCTCAAAAAGCAAAAAAAAAAAAAAAAAAAAAAAAAAAAAAAAAAAAAAAAAAAAAAAAAAAAAAAAAAAAAAAAAAAAAAAAAAAAAAAAAAAAAAAAAAAAAAAAAAAAAAAAAAAAAAAAAAAAAAAAAAAAAAAAAA